>MIQA02006494.1:0-11312 GCA_001887855.2 Sclerospora graminicola
TCGATTATGTATTGACTATAGAATGGTGAATCGCCTCACGAAGTTGATGGTCTATCCGATGCCCCTGATCAATGATTTATTAGAAGATCTGGATAAAGTTTTATGGTTTTGTTCGCTGGATATGGCTAGTGATTTCTGGGTGGTTTCGATGACTGATCGCGCTCGAGAGATCTCGGCTTTCGTTACACCTTTCGGACTTTTTGAATGGAATCGGATGCCGTTTGGATTAAAGAATGCCCCACAGATCTACCAGAGGCTGATCGACAATGCTCTCTATGGGTATTTCCAGATCAGCGCTGATCGGGAAGCCACTGATCTACACGATGTATTTACGGAAGGTGAGCCAGACCAAGATCAGGGCCGATCAGTGTTGGGAAGGCGATCATACATAGATGATATCTTGGTCACAGCAACATCCTGGGATATGCTATGCGATAAGGTCGAACGACTCCTAAACACCTGCGAGCGCTGGAATTTGTCGATCAGTGTGGTCAAGAGTTTCTGGGGTCAACCCAAGGTCGCTTACCTCGGCCATAACGTATCGATCCAAGGTTTGGAAGCAAACCCGAAAGATCTGGCCGCTCTCAGCAACTTACCTTTTCCCCGATCACTGAAGGCCATGCAATCCTTCCTCGGGTCTCTGAATTATTATAGCAGATTTATCGAGGACTTCTCGATTTACGCCGCTATACTATATGAACTGAAGGAAGTTGATTATCATGGGCTACGAGAACGTGATCAGGTAGGAGGATCACCAATTGAGACTGATCACGAAGTTGAAGCTACTGAAACGGATTTCAAGACTGGATCACCGATTGATCGAACTATGCCAGGGTCAGAAGACCACATGAATCGAGCTATGGTAGCCTTCAGTATGTTAAAGGCGAAGATGATTTCGACGCCGATACTGAAACACTTCGATCCGGAGAAGATTCCCGTGGTGATCCTATATGCCAGTAAATGGGCAATATCAGCCGCACTGGTCCAAGATCACGACGGAATTTATTGCCCGGTGACGTTCACAAGCCGAACATTAAAACCGAACGAAGTTAACTATGGTATTGTGGATAAGGAGGTGCTAGCATTATTACGTGTATTGGATGTTTGTTACTCTATGCTGGTAACTAGATCGATTAAGGTATTGTCCAGGCGATCTAGTTTGGCTTGGTTGCTGTCAGCGAATGGTTTAGATGGGAGACTGGGGCGATGGGCAGCGCTGTTATCTCAGTGGACCTTAGAAATCATCAAGTGCACCAAGGGCGAAGAAGAAATTCTTGGAACACTAGCCGCCAGCATCACGCCCCGATCAGAAGTCGATGAAGCCCTGATCGAGGTCGCTCCTCGGAAGCAACCACGAGAATCGATCACTATACCCCCACCGATCGTCGGCTCGGAAGAAAATCTGATCGTTGTAAGTTTCGACGGATCAGCGAGTGTGAAGAAAGGCGTGGGGGCGTATAGCGCGTTGTTATGGAAATTGCCGGAATGGACTGTTATATTTGCCGGTTCAGATTATACTCCGGGTATCACGGTCAATGAGGCCGAATATCGTGGTCTGCTGCTAGGTTTGGATCTCTTGCAAGAGCAAAAGATCGGAAGAGTAATCATATGCGGAGATTCAAACCTGGTGATTCGGCAGATCACTGAAGAGATCGATTGTAAAGCAGCCCGTTTGAAACTACTGAACGATCGCGTTATGAAAGCTTTACGTGGATGGGCAAGACATGATCTTTTGCATGTGAAACGTGATTGGACTCGGAGTGCAGATCACTTAGCCACTATGGCTATGCGTGATCAGGCTGGATCGATAGTCACTGATCAAGCGCTGTTAGAAGAAATGGTGGAGATCAATAGGCTGCCTGAGCTGATCCGTGTGGAAAATGAAAAGGAAGCAGCCCAGATCTTGATTATGACGAGATCACGAACCGGATCACCGCCCAACAGATCACCCTCTCGAAAAAGCCTGACGAGGAAAAAGTACAAGAGATGCGGATCGAAAGAATTCTCAAGGCTCAGGACGAGGAAAAATGGATCGTTGATTTGAAGGCGTTTCTAAAGGGTGATCTGGAGAAGTTGAGCCAGAGTGAAGCAAAGGATTGTGCCAAGATCGCGTCTAATTACGAGATCGACGAAAATGATCTATTGTTTTACTATGTCCAAGCTGATCAGGCCGATGCGGATTTGGACCGATCGGCCAGACTCGTGATCCCGGAGACTTTACAAGCTGATATCTTACACCATTATCATGTCAGTTTGGAGGGTGGCCACCAGGGTGTAGGACGAACGTATCACAGGATCCGTAAACATTTTCATTGGAGAGGATTATATCGAAGTATACAAAAGTTTGTTGGGACATGTACGGATTGCGAAACTGGAAAAGGTATGCCCAATATCCGGGGGAGATCACCTGGAAATATCCAGGCGACCTACCCTTTCCAAGTGATCGCGATGGATCATATACCGTCCCTCCCAAAATCGTTCAAGGGCAATACCGAGTTGCTGATCTGGACTGATCTGTTCACGGGATTGGTGATCGCGAAGGCGGGATCTACACGAACGGCTCAACAAGTCGCTTGTAGTTACGAAAAATGTGTGTTTCGACGGTTTGGAGCCAGTGAAGTGATCAGGCATGATCGTGAACCAGGTTTTATGGCCGAAGTGTTCCGATCTTTTAATCAGATGCTTGGCCAGAAACAGAGCGCGACCATGGCGTATCGTCCACAGGCGAATGGTAAAGCCGAACGGATGGTACAAACGATGACTAGAGCTATCAAGATGTATGTCGCAGACTCCGCGCCACAAGATTGGGATGAATATGCGGAGAGACTGGTATTTGCATTGAATTCCTCTTTTGATCGGATCAGGGGAGATACTCCATTCTATCTGGCATATGGTTGGGACCCCCGATCTACCATCGAGTCGGTGATCCCTGTTGGTTGCACACGAGGTCGAGATCGCGAGGCTCGTCGATGGCGTATGGGACTCCAACGTCACTACCAACATGCGCGGGAACAAGTCAACGAACGATTGCGAAGGGCCATCCAAGAAAGAGCTGATCGGAATAATGATCAGGCCGATTCGCATAATATCGGGCCAGGATCAAGAGTTTGGCTTTACTTGGATCGCGTGAAAGCAGGATATGCCAAGAAGTTAGCACATCTGTGGCATGGACCGTTCCGTATAGCCGAACTGATCGGTGATCATGCCGCTCGGCTGATTACCGCGGGTACTGATTATGAAATTTTCCCGATCGTCCATTTGTCGAAGCTGAAACTGGTTCGAGAATACCCTGATCGGCCTAAAACCAGGCTGTCATGCGATGATCAGCCAAGGGTTGACTTTGACGAAGCTCTCTTACCCGAAGACAGTTGGGAAAGAATGTTAGACCCGAACGAATTCGAAGTGGAGAAGGTCTTGGATACCCGATCAAGCAAGAGGACCCGATTTGGCCGAACCCATCGTGATTACTTGGTTCGGTGGAAGGGTTATGACGACCCCGAGTGGGTAGATGAACGTGATCTGAACTGTGGAGCTTTATTAAGAGAATTTGAACGTGATCGGGTGAGAAGGAATCGATTTGAAGTGATGCAAACCCACGAAGAGGGTAACCAGGAATCTCAATAGCCTGGGTTGACACATTGTGACTGATCAGCCAAATATGATGATCGGGCAAGTGGAGATCAGGGTGGTTGAGCTGGTTTGGAGTAAACGGATACATATACATACATATATTACTCAAGAATTATACCTGTACGCATGAGAGCGACCGACATACAAGATGGAAACGATAATGAGACATGAACAAGATATACGAAAGTGGAACGAGAAAATCATCAAGAAATGTCGTGATATATTAGTGATTATGGAAAACGAAATAGAAGTTAGTTATCACGACGATCACAGGCCATACTTAGTGCGCAGGCGAGAAACCGTGTACCCTGGATGATCCATGGGACTTGATCGAAACTGGTTTCGCCAAGGTTCCTGCTGATCGGTCCAGATCAGGCAATCACGCAGCGTGGCGACCGGAGTTATATGCCCATAACCGGGATACCAATCCCCGCCGTCAGCCTTGAGTCCTCGCGATCCCGCTCGACGAACAGGTAAATGCAGGACGCCAGGGAACAGGAAAACGTCCAGATCACACTCGCCGTGCTGGATTCCGTCGACGATATAATCGCAGATCGTGGCCCAAGCAGCCCCGGCTTTGGTGCGTCGACGCTTGCGAGCATGATGGTAATGCTCAATCCACGCGTCCTTGCGCATCGTCGCCGTGATCGGGAAATGGTGGGTCGCCTCCCATATCGCTTGAATATGTTCCTGGTAATACAGGGCCAAACGTCCCTGCAGATCAACAAACCAGGGGCGATTGGGAAACGCCAGCCCGGGCATAGGCGTCATGAGGACATCCCAAGGTGCTGAATCGATCAGAAGCTCGATAGCGCCTCTGGTCAGCACACTCGGTTGCCACTGCTTGTCCTTGGGCGCCGACGATCTTGTCGGAAAGATCCATCCTGGCGGGCGGGACCACAAGCGAGGGACGAGTTTGTGCCTCACAGCAAGAACCTGAGGCGTCAGATCCCATACCTGATCAGCACTCCAAGGTTTCCGAGTTGCCATGTGAGCAGGAGTCGGCTTGCCCTGCATGACGACGTATAAATCCATGAACCTTTGGTTCGGATTATAGCTGTAATCGTCCTGCTCGATCGACGACCGGCTCGCCGGGATGAAAACGCCCGTGAAATTGGGTGGTGGGGCGATCACTGTCCTATTGACCGGTGGAGGAACGTTGGGAACAGCCGGAGCCGGTTGTTCCTCCTCAAGATCATCGTCGTCCTCGTCATCGGACTCAAGCAAAGCAACGGCCTGGGTCAGCGAACTTACGCCTGAAAGGGTCGCCACTGGAGCGCGACGATCAATACTGCGTGATCGGGCCAGAACAGGCAACGTCCTCTCGTCCAGATCAGTCGACTCGTCGTCCGAGTCAACCATGAGACGAGAGCGCTTGGCGGGAGCCATCTTCTTCTTTGACGAGCTGGTCCGTTTGCGCTTCGCAGAACTCAAGACCGAGGAGGCTGATCTCGAGGTCGCTGGTAAACGGGATGGAGTAGACGCAGAAGCCGCTGCAGTGCTGATCACGGGCTGATCAGCACTATGGGCCGGCAAGGAAGCGACGGAGGACGCGGGTGATGGCGGGGCAGACTCGGGAGACTGTGGTGGTGTTCCAGACGGAGTAAAGGAGCTGATCAGCTCAGGAAGTCGTTGTAAAGCCGTCCGAACTGACTCCGAATCGGTGTTCGGGTTGGTCCACCTCTCCATAGTCTGCACCGCAACGTTCCTCAAGTCGGCGTTATGCTGGAGCCAGGCGCGATCATCGAGCTCTAGGGTTTCAAGTTTAACCCGAGCAAGATTAAGCTCGCGCCGGCAATCTTCAGCTTCCTTCCGACTCTCGCACAACCTTCTCTGTATGTCGGCGCGGCCGATGCGAGAATCGGAAAGTTGCTTGACCAGGAGCTGGACCATCTCATCCGAGTAGCGAACCTCGACTTCCCGACGCTCTACGTCCTCGGCAGTGCGGATCTTGTCGCGAAGCAGCTGATCACGGTCGAGACGGTGATCATCGAGCCGTTGTAGGTGATCCACCATCTCGACCATCGATCCCTTCATTGCCTCGATACGTTCATCTGGAAATAAACATGGAAAGTCATATACAGATCGCAGAAGAAGTGAATGGGATAAACATACCTTGATCGCGGATGGTAATAGTCAGCGAACCGATCAGCGACTGTAGAGAGGCGACGGTGTCCGAAGGCCTGGAGAGGCGCAGAGTAGCGAGGTCAGCTGATAGCTGATCACGCTCCATCGTCAAACTCTGAACGCGATCAGTCATGTCTTGCAAGTCTTGGTCAAGTCGGTCGCGATCTAGCCGAAGAGTCGACAGCTGGCTAGCCAGATCAGCAGAATCATGTTCCAAGGTATCGGCAACGATCCGACGGTCGGATAACTCAGCGTTAAGTGCCCGATTGGTATCATATAGAGAAACCAACTCGGGAATTGCACTTCGGAGTTCCGACCGTAGTCGGCAAGCTTCCATGGACCCCAACGTGAGTGGACCCGATCCATCCACTAGACGAGCGAGCTGTTCCAAGTAACGGACGGGGCGATCTGAAGAAGGCCGAGCGGGAAGATTCCAAGGCGGGCGATATGAAGTCATGGTCGTCGTAGGACGGATGAGACTGGTCGTGATCGGTGCCGAGGCCGTGATCGGGGTGGTCGCTGGATCAGCCGAACTGGAAACGGGAGGCGAGGCAGTGATCGGAAGGGCAGCCGAAGATGGCGAAGAAGGAAGAGAAGATCGGCTCGAGTCAGCCATGGTAGTCGCCAAAGAGGAAATTTGGAAGTGAATGAGTCGAACTGCAGTCGTTGCGCGGCTGCAGTTAGTCTCAGGGGCGGCTGTGGTAAAGCGATCAGAAAATGTTGAGAATGAAGTGGACCACACATGGCCGTTGATTGGTGACGATGGAACACCCATCAACATAAGACGGTTGATGGGTGGGAAAGGCCGATCGCATTTACGATGAAAAGGTGGCGGACAACGGGTATTCGCGATGTGAAGAAATCAGCCAAGTACTGTCATTACGCCCGGTCCCAGACACTGATGGAATGGTGGAGATCACGATCATGATCATGATCACAACTACTAAGTGGAGTTCCCGTGGATGTACAACGAGTGGGAAATACAGCAATTGGTGACATGACGTGTCAGGGACAGTCATCTAGCCGATCTACGAACTGTGTAGTTGTTGAAGGGGATTATGACACGAAGTTTCGGCCCGATCGGCAAGATATGAAGATCAGATGTGGAATGAGATGGGGCATATGGAATAGCGAGTTGTGTGAGCGATGATGACCGATGGATTTATCCGAGGATGACGTGACAAGGCCCGATTAGGCCCGATCAGCCGAGATCAGTGTGATATGGTTGCCCTGACGGGGTATAAAGGTCGGAAGTATGGCTGAGCAGATGAATGAAGTCGTGGTGATGGTGACCCAGAGAGTTCCCGAGGTGATCAAGGGCTGATCGCCCTGATCACTGCCTGATCACTCGGCTGATCACTATGCCGATCGTGATCGGGGCTGATCAGCCTCTGATCAGCGTCCAGAAGCGAAAGCAGTTGAAGTTCTTAGTCAAGTCGAGCTGGATATGAAGTGAACAAGTATCAGAAGGGCAGATCTCAAGTGGTTTCCAAGTCGTTTATCGAAGATCGGGATGGGTTGAAGATCTTTACAGGAGTCGGGTCGTGATCAGGGCAGAAGTGGTACAGATCAGCTTGAAGGTGCAGCTAGGATGGGCAAGGTGGTGCTATGCAACCGTGCGACGAAGTAAATAGGTTCGAAGTATAGATCAGGCATGAGTTGGTGTATGGTACACTAGGTATAGGACATTGCATATATAATAACAGGTTTTGATTTTCCCCCTAAGCAAAGAGTCGCTCCGCCACGTGTTGCGGTCATTGGGAGCACAGGGTTGATTAGTCCCCTCTTGCTCAACTTAATTCCCGGTTAAGACGCGCTTAGACGCATTTTGGCTTACCGGAAGACCCCCGACGGGTTTGTTTAGGTGATCGAACCTCACCCTCAACGCACACGTGTTTGGAACACGTCAATAATATTGGAAAAGGTTTTGTGGAGATAACGTTTGTGGATTACTGTGGAAGATCGTGGTTTGATCGCGTTTTCTTGGTTTCTTATTATCTCTCTCTCATTGGCTGGCCTGATCGGACGAACTTTCCTGATCAGTGCCTAGATACTGAATAAGTATCGACCCCAACCCGTTCTCCGGTGAAGATTTCCACCCGAGGACACCCCCCGTCTCGAGAAGGTCATCCCCTCCGACCTGATCAAGATCATCGTTTTCGTCACCGAGTCCACCTAAGTGAGTGTAACCACCCCCGATTAACGGGTACACAAGGTGAGATGAAGATAAACATAGATCCTAACGCGCATGAAGACCGGCCAGATGACCGGGAGGATCAGATCAGTCACCATGTGATTCATCTGATTCTGATGATGATCAGGATCAACGGAGTACCCCCTCCGATAGTTGGTCGTCCGGGCCAGTGGGTATCCGGATTCCGCCCAAGACTTCGGTCATGGATTTGGAAATCGGCTCCACCACATTTGCCTTGGACTACATCCACCGGGAGATACCTGCGGACTCTCGGAATTTTGCCAATAGTCTAATTTATTGACTTCAAAAGCAATTTATAGAATATAATCGAACACGTCTACGCGTACGACCTACTCCGAAGTACGAGCATGGAAACTGGCACCTTAGAACACCAAACCTACCCCGTCTTCTCTTGAATATTTCCGCCGAAGACACCACTTTCCACGACCTTCCTCTGACCTGATCGGAAGGATATTTACATCGAGCCCACCTCGTGAGTGTAACCTCCCCCAGAACCAATGGGTACACAAAGAAAGTATAAATTAAGTTTTTTATGATGATCGATCGAAAGACCGTGGTGATCAGGCCGATCAGCAATCTACCGATCTTTACGATCGGAAATTAACGAAGATCACCGGAGTACCCCACCGATAGGTGGTCTTCGGGCCTGAAGGAATCCGAATTCCACCGAGAACTCGTTCTCGATCTGGAAATCGGCTCAAATATAATTGTATTGACTATTGTCGGATTGAAGTATTCGATATCCCTAAAAGTTTTTTTCCTTATCGCCTACACTGACAAGTCGGCCATGAGTTGAAGCATATTGTCACAGTCACGACACATGTCCAGGCTATCAAGGTAAAGAAGTGCACGGTCCTGTTTTTCTACAAATAATATTCGAGAGGAACGCAACGAGCCAACTCAACCCACTGATTCCCACTAGGAGTAGTAGTCACCCTCCTTGCTCGGCGGCAGAGAGACTTTTGACCAATTAAGTCCATGTCGTCGGTCGGACTCACTAGAATTAAATTGCAAGGAAGGAAAGACTTGTTACACTGCGGCTCATAATTCGTGAAACAAAAGTAAAATTGAGATTTTTTGGCCGCTACTGGGCCGATTTAGCTACTGTTTAGATATGTTGTACAGAAAGTAGAGAGAAAGACGAGGTATGTGTAAATTATCGCGATTTCGAGACCGTTCGACGCGCTTACATACAAGGGCCTGTTTGGGCTCCGGCTCATAAATGATGAAACAAAAACCATACAATTTTTAGGGCAAATTATGAATGTATTATTTTTTAGAGTGATGGTCACTAATTTTTGACTGAATTTTAGTATTCAATTCGCCGTGGTCTCTTGACCCCGGAAGAACGCGGGCGCATTCGCGGCCTATGTGAGGCCGGCCATGTCTAGTTCGCTGTGAGTCTGAAAGAGTCGCGCACAGACAGGTTCTTTACATTTTTGGCTTCTTGGAGAACTTTAAAGAACGAGTATTGAAACACCTCTTTATTCGTCTGAGTGCTTCTAATTTATCTTTACGCCCAAAAACAGTCGCGCACAGAGATCTGCTTTATGCCCTGTCTTCTTGAAATAATTCTCATTATTCGTTTCTTAGATATTCCGGCTTTACATCTACCGGCACATTGTGCTTTGTATAGGCCGACCTCAGTAAGGCCGGCCTCACATAGGCCGCGAATGCGCCCGCGTTCTTCGGGGGTCAAGAGACCACGGCGAATTAAATACTAAAATTCAGACAATAAATAGTGACCATCACTCTAAAACATAATACATTCATTATTTGACTTAAAAATTGTATGGTTTTTGTTTCATCATTTATGAGCCGTGGCCCAAACAGGCCCTTGTATGTAAGCGCGTCGAACGGTCTCGAAACCGCGATTAATTACACGTACCTCGTCTTTCTCTCTACTTTCTGTACAACATATCTAAACAGTAGCTAAATCGGCCTAGTAGCGGCCGAGAAATCTCAATTTTATTTTTTTTTTCACGAATTATGAGCCGCAGTGTATCAACGTGGTGATTGTATAGTGACGAAGCAACTCTAATTTCTATCACATAATTATTGTGGCTGTTATTTACCCAGCCCACCCCCTAAATATCAACCTAAGTATCAATCTTAAAGTACCCGTAATCTTATGTGCTTCCTGGGCTTGCAACTGAGACCTTGACATATTTTTTTCGGCAGAATTTATGATACCGTATTATATAAATACAATTAATAGTAGCTCGTAAGGGAAAAGTTCACCTCTGTTTGATTAGAGGCTCCTAACCGAAGGGCCAACCAAGTTAAATAAGACACACCAACCTTTCATAAAAAGTGATATGGGTGAGCAAAAACAGTGTCATCCATGTCTGTGAGTTTTTGGTGAAAATTCCTGTATAATTTTATAACCGAGGATCTCCGACCTCTTGTCAGTGAGCCAAGACGACCATCTGACCAATCAGATGCCTCCATTTTTCAACCGAGCTGTAGGTGAACTTTGCCCTAAGTAATTTAGCCAAAATCCGCAGGGTTGGGTCATGAAAAATATAAGCACACAGTCACTGTGGTGCGCTCACGACCCAAGAAAATTCGAGTGGTCCAGGTACAGAAACGGCATATATGGGGGGGGGTACTACTTAAGGTGGAATTAACGTAAACTTTCAGTTTAGTGCGCTAAAATGGATCCCTAAGGAAAATGACCATTACTTTTGAATCGCAAAACCAATCGTAAATCTGAGCACATGTCCGAATAGCTACGTTCACAGGCTATCAAAACCTCATTTTTACATATTTTTCGCGGTGATTGGCTGTTTTCAAGGACTGCTTCAATCTAAAACTCAATTTTGGCCTCCGTTCAGTTTAGTGCGCTGAAATAACTTGGTATTTGTATTGGGTGGCTTGTGAGAATGTTTTTTACATAAAGCTTTCCCTACCACGCTCCAGATCTCAAATATTTTATGATATGATAACATAATACAGTTGTAGAGGTATACAGGTTTGACACCTTGTAAGGCCAAATCGATTTGTCGCCAAAAGCATACCGAGAAAATATAAAATCGTGAACGGAACGGCGAGATGATAGATTTGTCATTTTGGGCTATCAGTATTTATAAATCCCTGAGTCAATTCTTGATTGGTAAACATGACCGGAGCGCACTAAACTGAAAGTTTACGTTAATTGTTTTTTTTAATTGCAGATACCGCGTCTCCACGTGCACCGATGGCACAAAACATGTCCAAGACCATGCGCATTTCAAACTTAGTGTCGTCTCCGGATCGAATGTCACTGATGAAAGACACAGGAAAAGGTTCGCAGTGGTCGTATGAGCTCATGCCGAAAGATGGTGACGAAGAGAACGCG
>MIQA02006500.1:0-20630 GCA_001887855.2 Sclerospora graminicola
AAAGTTTTAGCTCTTAATAGTAGGCCCCGCCTATGAGTGGCAGTCGCCTATGACATGCATTTTAGGGTAGTTCTAAATTTGCGATATAGGCCCTACCGTTTATACGATAGGGTTTAGGACTAAAATGAATAAAAGTAATCAAACCCGGACACCTTTGGACGACTACCGACCCAGACAACCCGGAGGGGAAAGGGCTAAGTCAGCCGCACGAGGCGGGAGCGAAAGCGGAGAGTGTGGTCGACGAAATTGTCCCCGAATCGTCAGAGTCATCGGGGGCCGAGGAAGCGGGGCCTGAGGTGGTGACGAATCCTGGAACAGACGGGGTACACAACGAACCGGAATTAAAACCGGTAATACCGGAGTTGGAGGCCACGGACATTCCACCTAAATCATCAGGAACATCGATAATACTGGTTATTTTACCTGGGGTAACTAACACAAATCAGGAAGAAAATCCAGAAAAACAATCCAGTAACCAAGGTGAGTCACGGATCAGCATGGTGGGACAAGCTGAGTCTCAGGAGCCTAAGAATTTGGCCCAGGCACTCTACACTGCGCTTAGTCAAGCATCAACCATCAGGCCAAGAACACAGGTCTGGTTGGACATAACGCAGGAATTTTTTACGGCAATTTATGTCAAGGCACGGGGCCCAGTGTCAAGACTATCTGATGTCGCAAAACGATTGCCAACCCTGAAAGCATCGGAGGTCGAACGGCTTTTAGACTTTTACGAGAAGTCTCGTGGTTGTCGAAAAGACGGACTGGGAAGAATGGCGCAAACAGGTCCTTGGATTGGCGTTACAAGCACAAAGGTCACCGCAGTCATTTGAAGGAATAATTTGGAAAGCGATAGGGCAGGAGAAAGTGAAGAAAGCGGAGGTACTGCCTGCGCCGTTACAAGGATGGGCAAAAAAGGTAGCTGGACCAGCGGTTACGAATTCGGAAGACAAACTTAAAGACCTTCCTATTCAAGACTGAAATTTACGCGCCAGATGAAATTCTCCGTTTACGCGCAGTGTGTGAAAAACAGTATGGGAAGTTTGCACCGATGATGGTGCGAGAAGGTAGTGCAGACGAATGGCGGATAATGCAAGGACTCGTGGAAGGTTACCACAATTCTTGAAGAGAATTGTGAAAATTGACGAACAAGTCCGACTAGTGCAGACGATAAGGGCACAAGTAGAAGGGTGCCTGGTCATGGACCTAAAGGGCGAGAGCCCGATTAAAGAAGCTTTCTTGAGTACCAAGAGTATTCAAGAAAGTATCGTGACAGCTGCGGCTACACGAGGCTCTGGAAGTGTCGCATTATGGCAAATGGTGGCGCAGGTCAAGAATATCAGTTATGATAGTGGAAATCATGCCTTATATTTCCATTTTTTACAAGGGATATGACAAAGAAGTTTATAGAATTGAAAGTACCTTTTCATAGGTACGACCATTCCCTCTACAATTTACATCAAGAGATGTCGTCAGCTTCTGGTTCGGCATGGGAGAACCAACTGGATAGTAATGGAGAGAAGTTTGATCACAAAGGTTATTATTCTTGCGTGCTGAAGAATATAACAAGGTCGGTTGATCTACTCAAGCTGTCTGGATTTCTCAAAAAGCTACTTGGGGTGGATTTTCGACTTGAAGATTTAGATAAGGGCGGACCTTTCTCTGATACGTCAACATTATGGGAGCTGATTGTTGAGTCCGATGCATGCCCAACGGCACTTCTAGATATTTGACGCACTTATTGGGGCCAAGCAATGCTAGTTATTGAACACCCATCCAAGCGTGGACGAAAGCAGTGTCTAAGATGCGGGGACATCGGACATCCAATGCGGAAGTGTGTAAAACCGCTAGCAGAACTATTGAAGTCGAATTGTATTGAAGTGAAATTGCAGGATTTGAAACAATATGTGTCTCAAGAAACGAAATATGGATGAGCTCCGAGCACAGGTTGATGCAGCAAGGGAAAACCAACGGCGGCCACACACATCGGAGGACGACTTAGAGGAAAAACGTGCCACAGTAACCGTGGACGAAGGATAGAAGACAGTGGCATGCGTAACGCCCTGCAAACAGGCTGAGGAGGGAGATAAGCAGGAAGACGAGGTACCCAAAGCTGATACTCAGTCACGATCAACTAGCCAGTCAGTAACGTCGGATTGGATAACAATTAAGCGTTACAAAGAGAGAAGTGACGCCAGTCAGACAGAGGAGAAGGGGACAGAGGACAGGAAGGAAGAAACGAAGGTGGAATCTAGTCTCAAAAGAGACGTCGAGAATTCAAAACAGGAAGAGATCCGAAAAATTAATGGACAACAGGGGAAGCAGGTGTCAAGGGTCGAAGTAGACACTAAGGAACTAGTAGCGAAGGAAAAAAAAGGACCGCCAGGCTAAGCAGAAAGAGCGAGAGCAGAAAGCTATCATTCTTCAAAAAAAAGCGGCCACATTACTGATGCAAGAAGGGAAGGTCAAAACCTTCCTTACTGAGGTTATCAAACAAGTGGAAATCGAGAAAGGGTTGATACAACCATCGAAATCGTTGGATGTGGAAGATGCAACGCAACTAGACCTGACCTCTATACCTAAAGTGATACAATCTTTGGGGCTTATATCGACACCAACTCCAGCGACAGGAAATTGTCAAGACTACGCTGTTTGTCAGGCTTTAACATGTTCACAGAAATTGCGTGACAATGTTGACTTATTGGAATCGATGACAAAGAAATTGAAATAGGGGTGTATATTCAGAGCCCTTCTAGATTTTGATGTGTAATTTCCTCCCGTAACGAGGAAACCAACGCTGATAGAACTGGGACGAGCGAATCATAGAATCACGCCAAAGAAAACCAGGCGATTATTCCAGGAATATCTCTTAGAGTTCGCTCAAAGTAGCTCCAAGATTGGGGAAAATATTCCACGGACTAAATGGGGCAGCACAGACACCTTAGAATCACTGAGTACGTTGCTCCAACGGGACATTTATGTCCTCAGTCACCCGCCAGGGACGAAACTTCCGGGATTGTTACACCTGACGCCAGAAACACGGACTGTACGGGGGAAACATATCAGATGAGCGGGGAATACCCGATGACGGTGGGTGTGTTCTACGTAAAGATGCGAGCCTTCCTTAAGGCAGAGATGATGGAGCATCAGCAGGGACAACGGCCATTGATACTGGTCTACAGTGGACAACATTACTCAGCCATTCTGAGTGGGACAAGATGTAGACCCTCAGATGATATAACTATGGATGACAACAGTGAAGACGAAGATTACGATGATGACCGACCTTGTGAAGGCACCATCGAACAACACAGTGCGGATGGATATCGATTGAAGGAGGACCCTTCCCACCAGGAACAGCTTCCGAACCGAGATAACAACGATGGATCGCAATCGACAGCATCCTCACAAGAACAAGCACTAAGTACGGATGGATCGATAACCAGTTACGGAAATCAATCCCCATGGGATCCCGAGGATTGGGATGGTGATTTTGATGATCTCTTACACAGGTTAGATGGACCGACTATACACCATGGTTTAAAGTGTAAGATTACTCAGATAATAATGACGAAAGACCCCAGAATGTGCGAGTTATTGCACTTTTTATCGGATACAGTCTCGAAGTTACCATTACCGGAACAAGAACGTTTACTTCAGGCTGACTTATCTGACCAGGACACATGTACGAGATTTCTACAGCAGTATCAAATCTCAAAACCAATCCTTCAACAATGGTATGAGCTCGTGTGGTGGGAAAATCAGTCTGGACAGGAACAATTACAGATATCAGACAGCGCAGCATCTGATTCGAAATATAAGGAATCTGAAAACCCAGGTAGTTCGCAGGATACGATCCAGTCTGGTAGCAGTGACAGCCCAATGTCAAAACGTATTTGTCGCAGAGATAACGAAGGGGAGGAGGCTGAATCTATGGATATTGCACCGGTACAAAGGGAATTATTTGATGAAATGATGAAGTGTGATTCAGAACAGAATATAATGACTATGACTCTGGATGATTTTAAGACGGCCTGGAATCAATTATTGCTGCATTGGGAAGAGCAAATAGGAATTCCATTCCCATTACTAAGTTCAACAAAGCCGTTTTGGATAAAGGCGGCACATATGGAAGCCAACCGTTTACTACACTTACTCAAAGCGGTACCAGGATCTTATTATATCTTGGATAGTGCTCATGGAAGTGTGCTAGTTGAACTGACCAAACCTTGGAGGGAACAATGCTGGCTAGTGCTGGAAAAAGAGAGGGCATGTTAGATATTTCAGGAGAATGGTATCTAGAGTGGGAACAACGGTTCAACGTGATGAAAAGATCCGCACAGAAAACGGCGATAATTAACAGTTCGCAGGAATGGGCGAGGCTTCGGAAGATTCAATTTGGTGGAAATACAGTGTTAAAGCTATTGGCTCCCCGACAAGTGCCGCTTCTAGCGAATATGCTCCTCAGTGCCCATCTGTTCGCGGAACAGATTGCCGCCTTGATAGGGGAAAATTATCAGCCAGCAGATACAATTTTATGTCTCTTACAGCGACATCTTCAACTATTGGATACGTGCAAAGATTATGCAGCACAGATGGATGCGATTGCGAATGGAGTGACAGGAGCTTGGAAAGATCCTTTTACATTCATGCACTCAGAAAGCATCATTCAATTAGTGGGGAACAGTGAAGTAAAAGCAATCGAACAAGACCAGGACGGTCAGGGTCGTTACTAAGGGCACTGCGGTAGGGCAAACATCAACTTCGACGTATTATAACATGAAAACATTAGATATTTTCACGACACATCGACTTATGAGAGATCTAGAATATACGCCGTTATCGGGCTCTGAATCATCCAACCCACACAAGTTTACAAGCATATTTCTGAGCCAAAATGTCCGGGGATTTGCTAAAAAAGACATAGATGCCTGGTTCAATGCGTGGAGATGGGGATATTCAAATTATGTGGCATATTTTAAGAAACACGCATTGTGTCAAATGCGGAACGAGATGAAGTATCACGTAAATGGGCATCTCTTTGGGGAAACCAGGGACATAAGAAGATACTTTCTTACTGGAGCATGTATACTACTAAACAAGGAGGAGTAGCGATTTTGGTGAACCCGGTTGTGGCGGATCAAGTTGTTCCTTGGATACAAATGATGTGGTCAAATCGTCTCCTAGTGGTAAAGTGGATTGATACCTTATTAATTAATGTATACGGGCCGTCTAGTGATTACAAAAGCCGAGAACGTTTTTTTTTAGCTTTGCAAACAATTTTTGAACGAAAACCAAACAATTGCTTTCTGGGGGGAGACTTTAATTGCGTCGATTCACCGGCTCTAGATCGACTTGGTGGAATGCGTACAATGCGTCCAGAGAGTAATGCTTTGGCGAGACTTTTAAAAGATTGGAAATTATGGGATGCTCGGCTCCTAATGATGTCTGCCATATAGACGAGATTTCCATTGACCCATCAGACTATTATACATATTGGCGGGGAAACCAAGCCAGTCGGATTGATCGCTTTTATGTCTCGGACAATTGGAAAAACTGGGTGGTCTGGGTGGCTATTGAGGCACCACCGGTTTACTCGGACCATAATCACGTGTATTTGTGTCTAAAAGGTCCGAGTGTGTCACAAAACCAACTGGCGCATAGGCGCATGCCATATCTTTTCTCTGGATCGAATCAGGATCAAATTCTTTCACTGATCCTGGATCGCATCCACGAGATATAGCAGTCTAAAGAAAGATGAAACCAGTTGGGACACGAGAGTGGATGTGTACCGAGATATAATTTTCCAAGTCCGAAAGAAAGTGGCTAGACGCAGGAAACGACGCCTGCATCATCTTCAACATACTGTCAGAGACAATGCGAAATCCAGGCATTATATCGTTTCGGCTCTTTCCGGGGTATACATAAAGAACGATCGTTTCGGCGGGGATTACGTTTACACCGGTCATCTTCAGACGTACGATGGCTGTTTAAACGGGCCTCAGTTTGGGAACTTGACCAAACGGTCTGCAGAATAGACGCGATATCAGGCCCTCCATTCTCAGACTCCTTATCTATACCGGATAAATTCGCGGCCACCTGGCGCAATATTATGGGATGTAGCCACCGAACCGAACCAAGTGTAAATCTACGAGACAGGATGACACAATTCATGACGATACCTGATCATCGAAAAGTTACGAAGGCTCAGAATTCCGCCCTTCTAGCAGAAATACAGGAGGAGGACGTCTATTGGGCAATAAAATGTTTAGATCGAAGAAAGGCAGCTGGTCAAGACGGATTAGGAAATGATTTCTACAAAGATTTTGCGGATGTGCTAGTGGAGCCCCTGACGAAATTATTTAACAATTTACTGGAGGGAGGGAAACCACCTCGGTCCTTTTTAAAGGCGGTGGTGATCCCTTTACGGAAGAAGGGGGACTCGAACAATGCCCTCGATTACCGCCCGATTTCTTTATTGACAACCGGGTACAAGCTGTTCGCGAAAATATTGGCAAGGAGGTTACAAGCTTTCTTAGGGCAATTAATCGGAGACACTCAGCAGGGGTTTGTATCTGGTCGCCGCATGGATAAGGCAGTTATTATGATGAAATCAACCTTTGAAACATATCGATTAAAACAGAACGAGTCTGCGGCTAAGAGTGCAGGAATTTTATTTTTGGACTTTAGTAAAGCTTATGACACTGTTGATAGAAAATATTTGCTGCAGGTCTTACACATCTTTGGTTTCTCGGATCAATTTGTGGATTTGATGAATCGAATACATGCTGGAACGACGGCGGAATTTTTGGTCAACAATAAATTTTCGGATCCGCTCCAGGTAAAATCCGGTATACAACAAGGGTGTCCCTTGGCACCACTTTTGTTTATTTTAGCAGTCGAACCACTGGCGTTAGCCTTGCTTCAAGAGGGGAGGATTGCGGGGATTCAACCTTTACATCACGATGGTTCCATCCAGCATCGTTTCTCTGCGTTCGTGGATGATTCTACGATATTCGTCCAACACGCGGAACAGGTACCAATCGACCTGGAGGTAGTGCGTCGCTTCGGCGATCTTTCAGGTTTACAGGTTCAGCCGGCTAAAAGTACATTCGTCTTCTTAAATACGAAGTTTGTACCAAAAAATTGGTACAACATACCCGCGTGTTGGACGAATATCGTAGAATCAACCACAACCACGAACGCAGAGAAACGATGCTGGATGGAACCATCGTGATGTAAAGGTTGAATCCCCGCAATCCTCCCCTCTTGAAGCAAGGCTAACGCCAGTGGTTCGACTGCTAAAATAAACAAAAGTGGTGCCAAGGGACACCCTTGTTGTATACCGGATTTTACCTGGAGCGGATCCGAAAATTTATTGTTGACCAAAAATTCCGCCGTCGTTCCAGCATGTATTCGATTCATCAAATCCACAAATTGATCCGAGTTTTACCGGAAGGAGAAACAATCCGATATCTCGGTTATTTCTTTGGGTGGACTACTTTACCAACAGTTAACTGGGCACTACGGATAAGAAATGTACAGAGGAGGCTAGCAACGGCGACAGAATGCGGAACTGCTTTTATGGAACGAGTCCAATTGTTTAACGTCATAGCAATACCATCCATCCTGTTCACCGCACGGATGTTTGAACCGCCAGCAGAGGTGATGCGAGAGCTAGTCAATATTCAGAAAGCATTTTTATGGCGTAATAGTACGACGAGTGAAGGGGGGCGGCACAAGATTTCGTCGACGTTACTCTTCACACCATATGCAGCCGGGGGGGGTAGGTCTTATATCTATCCCAGTCGCTATTAAGATTCAACACCTCAAGCTAGCATGTCAGTGGTTAATTGCAGCGAGAGATAGCTATCAGCAGGCATGGCTAGATTTGGCAGGTATAGGAGCAGATATCCATTCGGGGCAGTTACTAACACCGGTGAAGGGTTACAAAGTTTGCCAAGCAGGCACAATCGTTGAGCCAGGAGCGACAAAATCAGTAGCGAGAGCAGTGAAGGAATGGCTTGGGCCAAGACTGTGTGATCTGGAGAAATTAGAAGGCTATACCCGGGAGGTGTTACCGCGGGTAATCACTTCAATGGAATCTCGATTAGAGATGAAAGGGTTAGGTTTAAATCCGAAGGACGAGTTTACGATACAAGTAGATATAGAGACCTGCCCATATCATGACCTACTTCTCGCATTAGCTATTCCCTTCTGGGGGACATATGGATGGGATTCAAATCCATGGATCCGGGAGGAGAAGGCACCGACGTTATCTTCCAAGAAATATTATCGTATTCCACCGGTATCTATCCGTGACTTAAGAATACTACGACTAACGAGGAATACTTTTATGTGGCAGGTGCAAGGGGTGGATGGGAATTCCCATACTTGCGCAAAAATCGGTCGCTGGTTATGCTCAATTTTAGTGGCGTCCCCTAGAGTAGATATCGGTCATTATATAGGCGAACGACCTCCCATTCGCTTCTGCAATGTACCGACGTGTCTGGAGATGTTTACGTGGGATGTTGTGGCACCAGGCAAAGTCCAAGGACACGGTCGGCGAATAGAGGACTGCGTTCAGTTGGAATAGAAAGCAGATGGAATTATATGGGAAATTGTATCCAGTGACCTAGTGGTAAAAGATGAGAAAGAGGAGATTTTGGGGGAGTTGGTAGTTTTTCATCCGCACCCAGATATCCATCTCATCGGTTGGTTTACGGAGGACAAAACACCAATAAGGAGGATATGGTCGAAATTCCGCCGTTCATTTCGGAAGATGTACTTCCACGGGGTGGCGCCTCAATTTAAACCTATTTTAGCGAAGTGGAAAAATCGAGGCAGCTCGAGTCGTTGGTGGAATGATATACAAGATGTTGAACCCAATCAGGTATGGGGTCATAATAACTTGTTGACTAGTTATCAGGTTTGGGTGCAATATCGGGTAATTACTATGCATTTGAACACCTTCTATGCCCGGAGTCATGCAGACAGGAGATGTGCTTTGGGTACGGAATGTAAGAGTCTGAGAACTGACACATGTCATATCATGTGGGAGTGTCCAAGAGCCCAAGCTTTCTGGTGAAGACTATTGCAACAATGGCGAGGAAAGACGATCACGGATTCGCGCTTAGATGACTTTCAAACTGCGATAGTGACTCGGTGTGCCCCACCGGTTGGTCTCGGGATAAAGAAGGCGATGATGAGGCAGTATGGATGGTACGATGAAACCTACACGGAGGTATTTCATCGTTTATGGAAAGGAATCTGCGGAATTGGGATGGCGTGGTTATGGCAATTGCGCAATCAAACCATTTTCCAAGGGATTGTGAAAGAGGCGTATGAACATTTGGAATTTGTATGGAGTCAATGCCGAGCTCAAGTAGAAGCAGTAAAGGAATACGAATCCAAGGTTTATGCGTTGCGAGAAGAGGGGATCCGACTGAAAATCAGTTCACAGTACATTTTCACCCATTCACCAGCACCGGACCCAGACTTCAGCAATACATCCCACGACCACAGTTATCTGTCCAGAGCAGAAACCTATCCGTTAAGCCTGAGCCTAGATTACATTCTAGATTAGACATGTTTATAGTAGCTAATAGTTAATACTAATTAGACTACATTTTACTACTACTATGATTGTGTTGTTGTGGTAAATTGCCAGTCTATGTAGTCCCGATTTTGCCACCTCGAGCAAAGCGACTGTTGGGAAGGTAATATTGTAATAAAATATAGTCAATTAGTTGGTTTTAACTATTAGCTAATATGTCCTGGAGACTAAAATCAGCTCAGGTTCGTTGGTAGGACGATTGGTTGCAGACATCGAACATCGACTCGCTAGCTGGAGCGGTGCTGGTATAGTGTCAAACACGCACTGGATGCAAATCTGCAGTCTCATCCCCTCTTCTCTTGATACAACGCTTCTCCATTCATGCGTCGTCGCCGTTTCAAGTTGGGTCCTTGTTTGGATCCATAGAAAACTTATTATTTACGCTGGTGAACGCTTCCACTGCTCGAAAATCATCCTCTTCCGTATTTGCCACAATCAAGTCGTCACAATACTACAGAACCTCCACCACAGCCTTTGAAACTGGTCCAGGAACGTTGAAATGGAAGTACCATAACGGTTCATCATCGCCGATTTTATCCTGTTGCCCGGGATTGTTGCCGAGCGAGTAACAATATCCGGTTTGTAAGTGTCTAAAGCTGCTTCAGAAAGTTCCTCTCCAACCCAGTGACTCAGCCATTTTAACCAGATTTGTTTTGCATTGAGACACTCCCAGAAGATATGATGCATACTCGACCTCTGGTTGCGACATCGTGAGTTCATCGGAAATAGTGTCTTTACGGTAGAAAGTATTAAGTTGTCTGGCCGCTAGTCGATACTGGACCCATAACTGATAGTTAGTCAATAAATTTTAATGCTTCCAAACTCTCTTCGGTGTTTGATCTTGAAGGAAGAACCACCAATCATCCATGTGACGACTTGCCTGCCACTTGCTAAGTACTCCCGACAGTCGAGCCGCAATGTTCATATGATAACATTTCTTGAAATGTTTACGAATCGCTCGTGGGATCCCCCAAAACGCCGTACTTTCCGATAGGGGCCAACCTATTTTATGTAGTGATAGATGCGGGTAACACACTACAGTAGTCAGTAGAGAAGCAAACCCTGTGGCCGTCACTATGCATATTGGCGATGGTAGCGTCCAATAAATTCTCCCTTCCGATTGCAATAGATGTACGGCGGCTTCCTTTCCGTTATGAGTTCCAATGAGATGTTTCGGCCCATGTAGGCACCATGTGTATCCTTCAAGTACTTCTGGGCATTTGAATAATCGTATGGCAGGTGGAGTTCCGACAATTTGTCCTATTTCAACTCGAGGGGAGGCTAGAACAATCGCCGCCAACCATCTCGCTAGTTTAGCTCTGGAGTGAGAGACCGACTGGTTTCTTGGTACCTGTCACACATAAATGTCAGATGTCTTCCTTAGTATCTTGAGAGATAGAATGGACGATTGAGATAAGCGATCGTATTTGGTAGGTGATAACGTTCCCCCATGTACTTCCATTATCCACGAATTCTTGGCCCACCCGAAATTGCCCCAAAAATCCCTATAAGGGTCAGGAAAAAGATCGTGATACGGGATTTCAGTGATATCGACATTTACTTGCACATACTCGAACGCCTGAAGTCCTTTGTTTAGTCGTCCTTTCTTCACCTCCATGTGCTGCAATAGCGTTGGCATATATCTGGCGGTGTAAAGACCCAACTGGTGAACTTGCTCTGCATTAGGCGCCAGCCAATTATTCAACTCCTGCGATAACGTACCACTGGAAGTTGATCCATCAAACGCAGACTGACTTAAGAAGGACCGCCCTTTGTGTGGTAATAGACCTACTTCGTAGTCAGTGATTCCATGATCAAGCCGCCAAAAAAATCCTGCACACTGATACAAATCCGGCGCTCCCATTAGCCAGACTGTAGCGATCTTCGTCCTTTGAACTCGCAGAGCTAAAGGTAGAGAAATAAGGCCAAGTCCTCCTGCTTCTCTCGGGCGAATAATAAAACAGGTGAAATTTTGTGGGACACAGAATCTCCTACCGTCGAGTTTTTCCAAATAAAACGTTTCTGCAAATGTACTAACCACTTCACAACATGGTCAGGGGGGTCAAAAACCCTAGCCGTAAACATGATTGCTGACACTATTATGGCGTTGAATAAAACCACTCTGTCCATATCTGAAGTAAAACGCGTTGTCGTGATACTCAGTCGACGCTGGATTTGCCAAATCCTAATAGCCCAATTTACTTCCGGGAGATTGTCATGCCCTATTTCATACCCCAGGAATCATACCGTATCGTTTGATCGGACTACCGGTATCTCGTTCCAAACTTGACATGAGAGAGTAGGCGTCAAAAAGAGGAATTTACTTTTATGGGGTTGCACGTGCAAACCGGAGGCTTCACCAAACCGCTTCACAATTTGCATAGCCGTTGTAATTGACCCTGCTCGTCTGAAAAAAATAGTAGAGTCATCGACGAAAGCCGAGAACCTATGTTCTCCCGTATTACCAGTGTTAGCTAATCGAATGTCTTGAAGGGAAGCCGATTGAGTGGGAGCTAAAGTCAATTCTTCGACAGCCAAGATAAACAGAAGTGGTGCCAACGGGCAACCCTGTCGTATTCCAGATTTTACAGGTAGCGGTTTGAAAAATTCCCGATTGATGAGAAATTCCGCAGTGGTACCTTCGTGTAACCTCTGTACCAAAGAAATAAATGCCTCCGAAAATCCAAATCGATAAAGTACGGTATATAAATATCGCCGATCCACGGTGTCATAAGCTTTAGCGAAATCAAGAAAAAGAATGCCAGGGCACGCGGTAGGATCGAAGCCTGTGAAATATTTCAAATTGTGGTCATGGAGAATTGCCATCAACATTCCTACCGCTTTGTCCATCCTACGACCCATCACAAAACCTTGCTGCGTATCTCTAATAAGTTTGCCCAAAAAACGAAAGCCATAATTTTTTGCCCGAATTTCGTGACTGGTTTGGAGAAGAGAAATTGGTCTATAGTCGAGAGCGTTGGACGAGTCCCCTTTTTTCTAAGCGTAATGAATAATGCCTGAAGGAAGGACCTTGGAGGATTTGCCCCGTTCAGAACCTGAGTAAAAACTTCCGTTAAAATAGGGCTGAACGTTTCTGCAAAATCCTTATAAAGGTCATTACTCAGCCCATCTGGGCCTGTCGCTTTCCTCCTGTCTAAACCTTTGGCGCTACTAAATCCTCGTTGTCCGAGATACTTCCTCCGGGGCAAAATAAACGCAACATATACACAAAATCCATCGTAATTGGTTCAAAATTACGTTTTAGAGAACACGGATTGGATGAAAAGAAAGCACTAGATCACCTCTTTCTGTCAATATTTTTTTCTCATTGAATCTCATCCTAGAAACAACGCTATGTCGGAATGAATGGACATAGCGAGCGGCGGTCGACAGGAAAACTCCCGCCCTAGTCCATGATGGTAATCAGGACGTATTAAAAGCATTCAAATAAGTTTATCAGCAACAGTACTGTAATAGGACGAAGTTTCTACTCCCCAAGAGTGCCAGATTAAGCGTTTCGCAGTCCAGAGTGACCCGAGCTTAATGCAGTTGTTCGGGCGGTAAATATCCCAGGTTTTAGCACTGGAAGCGCCTGAACGTGATGAATGTTCATTTTTGCTGTTTGGATTCATTTACTGTCGTTTAGCAACACTACGAGGCAAGTGGATTACTACATTAAGACATTTAAGCTAAGAAGATGTCCAAGCTGCTGTGGTCCGACCCAGGTACTCTATTGAATTGTTTCTTGTTATTTTTTATAATTCTTAAGTTTATATGTGCCGTTTTCTATAGTTCGCCCGTTCTCTTCTGATTGTGATCCCCTATAGTTAATATTTGTATAAGATGATAATCCGATACTATCAATTTAGATTTGTTGCGTTTATTTTGGACACCTGTATATTCCGATCGTGCGTTTATTTTGCCCAGGAGGAAGTAGAAACTTTTCGATTGTTCGGGACTTGAAAAAGTTCGTGAAGATGTGCATCTAAACTTCCTTCTGACACTAATCGGTGCTCCTTTCCGAGAATATTATCCCAGGTTTGGGCAAACCTGTCCGGGATTGACATGTGTACCGGAAAGCAGTTTGGACCATTCGCATTAATGGTTGTAACTGGTTGATCTTTATCCCGTACCGATGCACGTTTAAATAACCACCGGATATCTGAAGGTGATCTATGAAGCCAGCTTCCCCTCCTGGCCTTCATATCAGTCTCCAACGCTTTTTCTGTGGTCGTCGCGATGTCGCATTACTTCTAATACGTAAATTTAGTTGTCGTACTCGCCTCATCCTCCGGCGAGCCGCTTTCTTCTTAATCGTAAATAGGATGTCTTGACACATCTGAACTAACTTATCCCATGTGTTAAACTCTTTATTCCACGACGAAATTGTTCCAGTAAGAGATTCGTCAAACATACGTTTGATACATAAGTTGGAAGATCCGGGAAATGGATAAGTTGGACGGTATGTATAGGTACGACCCGAAGGCGATCTAGTATCACGAAGAAAAATCACCAACTGTGCATGGTCGGAGAACACCGGGAGTTCCGATACTTCCAACCATTGAGACCAGGAACCGATTTTGCTCGATATATAAAACCGGTCAAGCCTACTTGCCTGTGCCCCCCCCAGTACGTAAATTATTGGTAGGATCTAAGTGAACCTCTGAATTAACTGGTCCAATCATATTGCGGGCATCAAACATATTCAGCTTCTCAATAATCCTGGTCGGCTCCATACTCTCAGTCTTTTCTGAGCGGTGACCTCCCAACCTGTCTAATACTGGCGACTCGACACAGTTGAAATCTCCTCCCAGGAGAATAGGCATCTTAGGAGCGGCTAGGATAGATTCCAAGGTAAGATAAAACTTATTTCGTTTTCTAGAGTCCCCAAACGGCGCATATATATTCACTAATATAATGCATGGAATTCCATGTAATCGAAATGTATCTGTGTGTCCATCGGTCAAAGTTCCACATGGACACAGAGTCGGCCATGTCAGGGTGTAAAACAACAGCTACTCCTCCTCGTTTTCCATCGTAAACACTCCAGTAAGATAATCTTTTGCCTTTTCCGTTTGCCCCCCGAACCCGCAACCATAATCCTGCATACTCATCTGCTTCGGAGTGGGTTGTCACGTGTGTTTCTTGATGCAAATAAATTTGTACTGGGTTGCGTTATCTCTAACCGTTCTTTGAAGGTGGTGGACTCTTCTCTTCCGTTGCTGGGCTATCTTTTTTGTCCCTTATAAATCACGTCCCGGCATACTTCAATCCACCTATCCAAACTTCTTGTAGCACCTTTGTTACTGGGGCTCCTCGTAAGGCGATATAATATCATTGTTTGCACTGGGTCTTGCTGAGATCCCGGGAACGGATATGGCATTCTCCGATGAGCCACCATACGTCTAGAAACACTTGGATCTTTAAGACAGAGAAAAACTTGGTTGTGATCGGAGTAAACCGGTGGTGCCTCAATGGCTACCCACACTACCCAATTCTTCCAGTTCCCAGACACATAAAATCGATCTAATCGACTTGCCTGATTGCCTCGCCAATAAAACATGTAGTGTTCCGACGGATCTAACGTTGACTCTTCCATCGGAGACATCATTAAAAGTCCGGCATCCCATAACTGCCAGTCCGTCACTAAGCGCGCTAAGGCATTACTTTCTGGTCGAGTCGATCCTGTACCTCCCAATCTATCTAAAGCGGGTGAGTCCACACAGTTAAAATCTCCACCGAGA
Source organism: Sclerospora graminicola (assembly GCA_001887855.2). NCBI lineage: Eukaryota > Oomycota > Peronosporomycetes > Peronosporales > Peronosporaceae > Sclerospora > Sclerospora graminicola. The sequence goes on from MIQA02006500.1 coordinate 15,358, forward strand.
AACCAAATTTTGCGTGAAAATAATTGTCGTAAATCACCATAAAATTGTTCACGTCGCTTATAATCGCTAGGAGGCCCATATATATTCACAATAACGCTATCATTCCATTTCACGACTAGTAAGCGATGCGACCATTCTTCTGTCTTCCAAGGAACGATTTGATCTGCAATGTCTGGACACACCAGAATCGTGACACCTCCTTGTTTTTGTGTAAACACTCCAATAGGATAATGTCCTGTTATACCCCAAAAAGATGCCCACTTACGATAAACCTCGTCTCGTTCTTCCGTCGACGTAATGTGCGTCTCCGGAAGCAAAATTACTTAAGCTAGGTGACCGGGGCAGCCTCGTCTCCACGCAGACATCCAAGCTAAGGCATCTTTCTGCGCAAACCCCCTAACATTTTTACTCAGGAACGTGTGAGTTACCTGACTTTTATTATCCAAATCAGACCCACCCAGACGGCGTAAACTCCATATCCTTGAGTAACCGATGTTTAGTGTATATGTCCAAACTCTTCAAATTATAATACGATTGTTTCGGAAGCGGGCTCTCTGCGGTGCCCTTAGTACTGACTCGGACCCTCAGGGTCCCTTTCCATATCAGTGATGCCCGCACTAGTTGCTATTTGCAGAACTTGCTTAGACAGGATAAAAGCAAACATTTCCTTCCAAGCAGAGGGCTCTCCTTTTTTAATCGCGCAAACCTTCATCGCATAATCTTTACGACATTCCACAACTTTGAGATGTCTCTGTAATAAACTTAGAATTGTATCTGCCGGACGGTAGTTGTCACCAACCATCGCTGCCAACTTTTCCGCGAATAAATGAGAGCTTAATAAAATAGTTGCCAATTGTACCACTTGTCGCGGTGCTAGCAGTTTAAGAACCATATTGCCACCGTATTGTACCTTCCGCAACCTTGACCATTGCTGTGAACTATTGATGATCTGTGAACTATTGATGATCGCTTTTCATTGAACCGACCTGATCATCACATTGAATCGCTGCTCCGATGCCGAGAACCACTGTGCTGGTATATCCCACAAGTCCTTCTCGCTTACCTGCCTCTATAGCGGCCAGCCAGCATTGTTCCCTCCAATTCTTCGTCAGTTCTACCAAGACGCTTGTGTGCACGCAATCCAGGATATGATATGATCCAGGTACGTCTTTAAGTAGGTGAAAAGGCGATTCGCTTCTAAATGAGCCGCTTTAATGCACAAGGTTTTCGTTGAACTGACAAGCGGGAATGGTATGCCTGTCTGTTCCTCCCAATGGGGTAGTAGCTTGTGTCACGCCACTTTAAAATCATCCAACGAAATAGTCTCAGTCATAGGTTCACATGTCGTAAAATCGTCCATTAATTCTCTTTCAACAGGAACAATTTCAATCGGTTGAGATCCATCATCAGTCACCTCTCTTCGACAAATCCGTTGTGAAGTGGGACTATCTCCAGCTCCAGGCTCACTGTATCCTGAGAACTCGCAGAGAAATCTGTGTCATTGTACTTAGATCTTGAAGCAGAACTGTCTGAAATCAGTAAATATTCCGGTTCAGGTTGGTGGTCCCACCACACCTTTTTGAACCATTGATGAAGAATCGGTTCTGATATTTGGTACCGCTGCAAATATCCCACGCGAGTGACAGGGTCGGACAGATCTGCTTGTAACAGCTACTCCTGTTCCGGCAGAGATAATTTGCTGACTGTATCCGACAGAAAATGTAACAGGGTTGCTGTTACGCGGCTTACACTGTTAGTTTGCAGTGAGGAAGCGTGCAAATTGTGTAGGACCAAATGTAATTTTGTCCTCCTTAGTTTACCTTAGATAAACTTAGATAGAAAAGTAATTAATGTATTAATTAACTATCAATTAAGTATATATATATTACTATATATACACCTAAGGGACGTGAGTGCTAGAAGGTAAGTTTAAGAGTGAATATATTTATGGTTGGTTAAGAGCTAACTAGTATAATTAGACCTAGACTAATCATAGTAACATGTAGTATAAAACTGATCTAATGATATTTTTATCATTAGATGACTTGTTAGATTCGATAATATCAGAATCTGTTCTCAAAGGTGGATTATGACAACTTATAATCCAATATTCACATTTCAGGTATTACGTCTGAAATTGAACTGTGATATTTCTACTCAAATATCACTTATGTAATGGTACCCCATTACATCACCCCCCACTCAAGCTGGTTGGCCAATAATATAATGTAATATTGGCCAATCGAGTGGTGGCACTTGTTGGTCATAACGATATTCTGTTATAACTCATCTTGACCAAAAGTAAACTAATGGTCAGCAAACGCAGCGGCGCTCTTACGGGCACTGCCGGTACTCTGGAAACGGACATCACCTCTGCATCGCGTGCGGAGGTGTCGTCGAATGCCGACGCTTCGAATGTAGCGTCGAGGCGCAAGACAAATCCGAAAGACCGCTTGTCTCTCGTAGTAGACGCTGTGGAAGCAGTGTCTAAGCGAGGGCGGGAAGGCGTCGCGAATGCAGCGTCTTCCGCGTCTTCACCTGCCGCAAGGCGGGTGTCCAAGAAGAAGTCCAATGACATCTTCAGAGAGTCATCTGACTCCGAGAATGAGGGCGAGGACGACATCGTCCCTGTCCACAACTCTAGTGGGGTTAAGACCGCTAGAACTGCTTCGCCGTTAAGTGATGGCGAAGTGGATTCTGACGCCGTCGATTACGACAGCGACAACTCAATGAAGCAGTGGTATGAGGAGCGTAGGGCTCCTCCTGGACCTCGTCATTCGCCAGGTCGTAGCGAAGACGACTTTGAGATGACAGGTGGTGCTCCACCTGCCAAGAAACATCGTGCGGAAGCGGTTTACACTGCTTCCGATTCACTGTGTCGTGTGGAACGTCATGTTCCGTACGAAGTGGGGTTTTGGACCCCAGCATGGACGCTTGCCCTTGGTAGTGGTGGGCATGTCAAACGTGATTGTCAATATCCATTGTTTGACATTAATGCGCTTGATGATTGCGAGGACCTTCGCAATCGTCATTTTGATCGTAGTACTGACGATAGACGTCGGTACTTCATCGACCTTTTCTTCCAAGCTCGTTATTACACGAACCGGAAAGGGTCGCAAAAGAATAAGGACGACAAAGACGCCCTTACTCAGAGTTGGAATGCCTTTGTTGACAATTACAACAAAGGTCCCGACGAGTATGTGAAGAAGGTTCACGCAAATCGCGAGCGCTTCTTAAAGTACTCACGCTCAGGTAAAATGGAGTTTATCCATTTCACTTGCATCAAAGAGGGGTTCTCTTGCGGGGTTCCTTCGAACATGAAGTGTCCGTGTTGTCCCGCGGGAGCTCCTCGACTAACCGAAAAGGAGCTAAGAGGGTACCGAGGTTTCTCAGTACCCGCTAATGTTAAGAGCCTTATCGACGCTCTTAAAGCATCGGTAGCTGTTACCGAAGCTTCGCAGCCACCAGCACCTAGTGTTGGCGTGCCGCCCGCATCAACACTTAGTGTTGACGCTTCTTTTGAGTTCGAGGAGAAGTATCCTTCTCGAACTCACGCAGGAGGTCAGGGGTATCCGCCCTCAACACCTCGATCGGTTCCCAAGAGTCAAACTCTTGGGAATATCCCAGCCAACGCACCAAGTACTCGGTACGCTGCCCCTTCTTATAGGGAACCGAGCGCTTCGAAAGCAAGCGCTCGAGAATGTAGCGCTTGTTCCCCTGACTGTCAATCAGGGGCGGCGGGGGCTGATAATTCCCTCGGCGTTGTTGTTGCGGCGCATGGTTATCAGCTCCGCAAGCTTGAGAAGCACTGTGACGCTTTGAGCGAGGACATGTGCCACTCGATGAAAACGTATCGTTATCATCGGGACGAGATTCGCGAGATTCTCGACGCGCAAGTCGTGATGCAGAAGAAGAGTGATCTTCTGATGCTCGACGTTGATCGTCTAAAGTCGGAGATCGATCGACAAAAGTCGGAGATCGATCAACAAAAGTCGGAGATGGAAACTCTCCAGGCTTCCCACCATCGGTTGGAGACCGATTACAAGTCTCTCTGGGGAGACTTGAAGAAGCACGGCATTCGCCGTGGCGATGCGTCTCGTCCGAAGACGTAGACGATCGGTACGGTTTGAGCCTCCCAACGTAAAACGTTGGATGGAGGCGCATGGCCGCGGGAATGTCTAAAGTGTAGGCATTCCCCTTAACACTTTGGACCTTAAAGGGCCAATGAACTTAGGGAGCAACTTCCGTGTAGGGAAGTTGCTAATTGCATGTGTAGGCAAATTAGTTGTAGATAACATAACTAATTCACCTTTTTGAAAGGAATTTGTGTTTTTCCTTCCGTTTTTATCTGCATTCTGCTTCTGCTTGTCAAAAGCGGAAGCAAGCGCGTCTTTTACATAGCGTATTACAGCTTGACGCTGTAATACGAATTCATCTACTGCTTTATTGGCAGTAGATGGGTTGTTTTCATTGTCTGCAGCCATTGCTGCCGACACATATTCCGCATAAGCGGTTTCGGTTTCCGAAACTGCTTGAGTTTCTTCTGTGGTAACAGTAGAAGACTCATCAGTTTCTTCACAAGTTGCAGCTGCAGCTTGTGCATCGACTCGCTTAGAATTTGAGCGGGTCCCTCCCCCACTTAAATTTGGCGCACCGCCAAGTAAAGCCGGGGTTCGTGGATGCCGTAAGGCATTCACGTAAAACGGTGTATGCTTAGTAGAAGCATGCACCGAGTTGTTTATAGCAAACTCAGTGAGTGGCAAGTAATCGCTCCACTGCTCGAAGGCATGCGCGTAAGAACGCAGCATGTCGCCGAGAACGCGGTTAACGCGCTCAGTCTGCCCATCCGTTTCCGGATGGTCCGCGGTTGACATCTTCAACTGCGTACCCAATAACGAGAACGTTTCTTGCCAGAAACGTCCTGTAAATCTCGGATCACGATCCGAGACTATGTTCTCCGGCATTCCGTGTAAACGGAATACCGTGTCAACGAATATCCGCGCGTTTGCGCAGCGGTGACATTCGCTGACACTGCAGCAAGATGAACCATCTTACTGAAGCGGTCTACAAAGACCACTATGCCTGTTTTCCGGCTGTGATCAGCCGGAAGACCAAAGATAAAGTCCATGGAAATGGACTTCCAACACTCTGTCGGAACCGGCAGAGATTGGAGGGGAGCCTGCGCGGACTGTGCAGGCTTGACGCGTTGGCATATCTCGCAAACGCGGACGTACTTACGTACCCATTTATACTGGTTACGCCAGTAGAAATCG
>MIQA02006505.1:0-11920 GCA_001887855.2 Sclerospora graminicola
ATTTGCAGAGTACCAATCAACAGACGACTGGATTTTCGAAGTCACGTTTTTACATGTTAAATGAGAATTTAAGGTAACTTAGTAGTTTTTTCAAACAGTACAGTAGTACCTAGTGGTAACTTAATTTTATGGAACAGTTGACACTATATTTATTTTAGGGAGACATTATCCCCACCGGAGTTTTATTATCCCCACCGGAGTTTTTATTATCCCCACCGGAGTTCAAATAGAGCCCACAATACATACAAAATTGTAAAAGAACTTGAAATTTTATTACCTTACCTAGGTTAAGAGATCTGATCCCGCACTTCTGCACCCGTCAGTTGCAGCAGCACGGTCCCCGCCACCCAGGCGCCTTCTCTATCGCCTGTCGCCTCGAATCTAACGGGCGCTACAAATAATACTACACGCGGGACGCTAGTGTTGGCAGACGGCACAACATATGCGGGGTATTCGTTCGGTGCCGACAAGAGCATGTCGGGTGAAGTGGTGTTAACACCGGTATGGTGGGCTACCCTGAGGCTCTATCTGACCCATCGTACCGTGGCCAGATCTTCGTGCTCACGTACCCACTTGTTGGAAACTACGCTGTGCCAGACTTTGACATCAAGGATGAATACAATCTCCCCAAATACTTTGAATCCAGCACGGTCCAAATCTCGGGTCTCATTGTGTCCGAGTACTCGTTTTTGCACAGTCACCTGAACGTCGTCAAGTCGCTGGGTGACTGGCTGTAGGAGCACAACATTCCAGCACTCCTTGGGATTGACACGCGTATGATTACCAAGCGCATTCGTTCACTCGGTGCCGTCCTGGGCAAGATCGAGTTCGACGGTCAAACAATTGACTTTCAAGATCCAAAAAAGTTAAACTTAATGGCTCAAGTCTCTACCAAGGACGTCACTGTGTACAACAAGGGTGCGTCGCCCAGAATGAATCGTACCACCAACAAGTTCACCCACACGATCAGAGTTTCGAGCGCGCCAAAGAGCTCTACGTTGTCTTTTGTCCCTCGCAAACCCGCAAATTAGGTAAGAAAAAAACGTCTCTCTTTTTCCTCGCTTTAAATAAAGCCCATACTAATCGTTTACTTCTACACTTTTTTTTGTCAGATATTGACCTCTTTTGCCGGATTATGACCGAGTGGTTTGTCGAACTTATGCGTACGAGGCTCCCTCGGGATTCCACATTCCAATTACCAGCCCACTTGTCATCACTGACAATAGATCCCTCTGTTCCAAACTATTCGTCTCCTCAAGCTCCACTGGCTACACCGTATGCCACACAAGCGACTCTCCATGCCACTCGCTTTACGGACAATGAGGATCGAAGAACAAGCGAGGACAAGACCATCCCAACTGACCGAAACGTGCGACTCACTGAGAGCGAGATCTTATGGCAACGTCTATCGATGGCTATCGCGCCAAATCGTGAAAACCTGCGTCAGATTTTTCCAAGATGGATTTCAAGAGCTCGGGCACGATATATCCCGAAGAACTCGAGCTCGCTCTAAGTCATATTGGCGTTTTCTTTACAACACGCGAGTATGACAAATTGTACATGTCTTTCGAAGCAGATGTGAAAGAATTACGACGCAATGAGGAGGATGGCGCCAACAACAGACGCTGGCGAGCACGTGGTGGCCATGGCAGTGCTTTTGCCCTTCATTACGCCAAGTTTCTCGCCTTGTTTCACGATAAAACGGGCATTTCGACCTTGCCGTCGAAATCCAAACATGCTTCGCCTCCAGTCATGGCAGATGGCAGTGCTCGTCTCTGGGACTTATTGGTCGCTGCACTTGACAAGCTCATGAGACGATTAAAGCCGTACGAACGCATTGGACAAACCGAGCTAGTACCCGAGACTTTTCGTGAATCTCTGCTACAATGTGGCATTACCCTAAGCAATGCAGACTTTGCGGCTTTGCGCGTTCGTCTGTTGCCCTACTCGTAAAGTAGACGCGTTTTTTTTTCCGTGGCCATTCATTGTCTTGAAACTAACCTCCTCGCTTGTGTCATATCTCTAGCGATCCCGCATCTGCTTCCATTCAAATTTCTTCCCTTTTACAAGCACTGAAAGCTGCTGACCATACAGCAATGCAATCCAAAGCTTGTCTGAAAAGTTCCAGTGGTTCGGTGAGCGACGTCCATCGACACGGACGAAAGATGGTGTCCCAATGGCTTATAGTTCAGTGAGAAGCGGTCATTCCTCTATTCCAGCGGGAAAATCAACACAAGAGCGGTGTGTGTGTTTTCTTTTGAATGTTCATTTTTTTTGGATCTTGTGATCGTTTACGCATGTTTCTCTAACTACAGGAATGCCGAAGAGAGCCGCACGATTGTCAAAGTGCGAGACGATCGACGACGGGAGAGCAAGCTTCCCTTTCCCACTGCAACTACAAGCCCTCGAGGAGCAGCAAATAATAGTGAAGAAAGCGAAGCGTATCGCGAGCATCAAGATCGACGTCATGATCCGTTTTCTTCTACCAGTAAAGCAGTTCCACCCCGAAGCCTGTGGTGGACCGACGGACACGGCTTTCCTCTTCGAAAAGGTCAACAGCGCTCCACCCAAGCTCACGGTCATGGACACGTCTCTATATGACCGTTCTACGTTCTCCAAGGTGTTGTTGCTTGGTTCGGGTGGTCTCTCGATTGGCCACGCCGGTGAATTTGACTACTCGGGATCACAAGCCATTAAAGCATTGCGCGAGGAAGGTGTGCACGTCATCTTGGTGAACCCGAAAATTGCTACGGTGCAGACGTTCAAAAGTCGGGCTGACAAGGTGTATTTCGTTCCTGTTCGTGCTGAGACGGTGCTGGAGGTCATTAAGAAGGAGAAACCGGATGACATCTTGGTGAGCATGGCTGCCAGACCGCTCTTCCTGCTGGTATCGAGATGTACTTGAATGGTGACCTTGAGCGCCACAACGTCCCTGTCATGTTTACGCAGATTGAGTCTAACATTGACACTGAGGACCGTGAAAAGTTTTCGGCGAAATTAGATGATTGGTGAGACTATCGCCCTGAGCCAGCCGGCGACGACCGTAGAGGGTGGACTGAAAGCTGCCAATGAAATTGGCTACCCTGTGTTGGTGCGTTCTGCTTTCGCCTTGGGTGGTCTTGGCTCTGGATTTACTTCCAACGACGAGGAGCTGCGCGTTTTGGCCACGAAGGCGCTCCACGGGTAGGGTACAGAGGGATCAATTAAGCCAATTCTGATTGACCAGGATTTGCGCGGATGGAAGGAATTTGAGTACGAGGTTGTGCGTGATTCCAAAGATAAATGCATCACGGTCTGCAACATGGAGAACTTCGACCCTCTAAGTATCCACACGGGTGATTCGATCGTCGTCGCTCCTTCGCAAACGCTGTCGATCAGTGAATACTTTAAGCTTCGACAGACGGCACAAAAGGTGGTTAGTCACCTGAACATTGTCGGCGAGTTTAACATTCAGTATGCGTTGGCCCTCAACCCCGAGCGTTAGAGCATCATCGAAGTAAACGCTGGTCTGTCCCGTTCCAGTGCCCTTATGTCGAAGGCCACTGGCTACCCGCTGGCCTACGTTGCTACCAAGATCTCGCTTGGCATTGACCTCGTCTCGATCAAAAACAGCGTGACAAAGACAACGACGGCGTGCTTTGAACCCAGTCTTGACTTCTGCGTTGTCAAGATGCCGCGCTGGGACCTGAAGAAATTCTCGCGCGTGTCAAACGACCTTGGTAGGTACATGCTTTCAGTCGGTGAAGTGATGTCGATTGGCCGTAATTTCGAGGAGTGTATTCAGTAGGCTGTGCAAATGGTGAACCCAAACTTGGACGGCCTCGATGGCAACGTTGTCGACAATGCCCGAAATAAGAAGGGCTTAATGTACTGTAGTTGCTCGATGAAATAGCGGTATGGGCACTCATGCAGACGCTCTTTAGTGCACCCAAGGAGCAGATTAGCCGAAAAGGGAAGATGCACACATTCACATCCAATCCGTCTTCCGGATCGAGAGGAATACGTACGACATCAGGTATCCATAAAATCAAAGGAGAAGAAAGTGACGAGTTGGATTCTGTCGAAGAGCCACCATCGCTTACCATAACGAAAAACTCGGAAGAATGGCTCGAGCAACGAGGGTTCTTCGAACAAACTACATTGATTGTTTAGAATCATACGAATGTGAGTCAAGGTAGTGTTGGAATGCGTTCCCTGGGTCAGCAGTGATTAAATACACGGAGGGGGCATCCTGGACTGGCCCTGGTGTGACCAATTTGGAAGCAACGCTGGCATGTAGGCCGCGCCCGTTTCCTTTCACCGGTAGATACACCGGTACCGGATGCTCTACCCGAGTAGTTTGCTTCACCACGACCCGCCTCAGAAATTGTGGTATGCTCGAAAAGAGACAAGTCGCGGTGCACAGAGCGTTCCTGAGGAGCTTCCCGCATCCGGGAGGACCCCACAGGTCTGCCACGACCTCGGCGAAGCACTGGGTCGAAAACAGCAGCTGCACTACCACTCGCACTTATTTCTGATAGAGTCTCGCCCATCAGCCTCTGCAAGCGAGGCGGCGCCTGAAGGTACTCTTCGGTAATACGTTGAATCGATTCATAGAAAGTTGGTGGTGATGTTGGGAGAGCTACGGAGTCAACCTCCTGCGATATGTCCGGACGGTCTGCCGGTCTTGTGGAATTTGTTGGTGGAGGTTGATCCAGCCACCATTGCTTGTTAAAGTCTTCCCTGGAAAGCGGTGCTGGAAGCAGAAATCGATGCACGCAGGGCCATCCCATGCTGCAAACCATCATTTCTCTGCAGTAATCGCCATCGCATATTCCAAGACCAGCTTCAAAACGACGCAATGACTGTTTGTGTGCTGCTTTCAATGCATGACTGGAAATCTAAACATACGATTATCAGATAAAGAAAGTAAAGCGCTCATATAAAGGATGTTGCTTACCTTCCTCATGACGTTCTTCCATAACTGTCCGTTGCCTAAAAGGGCAAGGTAACATGTTTTGTCTTTCGATATTTGCTTCTTTATCTCGTTGAGTTTGAAGAGGCAAGACTGATCAATGATCTTGTGAATGGCATGTAGGTCACCGGTAGATGACTGCATCCACCTTTTGAGCCCGTAATGTGCACTTTCCACGCGTTGCGTTGTTGTATGTCCAAAATGGTTCACACTTTTCAACCATGATTTAACAAACTTTTCTTTGTAAGGCAGCCATTGGTGCTGAATATAGGTGAATGCCTTCACAGGACACGAACGTGAAAGGCTCTGCACAGCCTCTTGGTACTTTTCCTCTGTTGCTGCATTGACGACGGCCCTCCAATCCTCTTGCATGAATAAATTGTACGCCGTTTGTCCTTCGTTTCCAGCAGGAAAATGTTTGCGCACATTTCCAAGAATATTTTTTTCAATGTGCCAAATGCAAAGAATGGTCTTGCATGTTGGAAATAGCACTTCGAGTCCATTCATGAGCGCAAGCTCACGGTCGGTTACAAAAACAAGATTATCCCGCGGTATGTTCTTTGAATCCAAGCTCTAACAATTGAAGGGAAAGCGTCATCAAGGTATACATAAAACCACAGCGCAAGATATTAGACAAGAACAATTATTCTTACCTCTTGGAATTGTGCCAATGCCCATTCGTAGTGCACCCTTGTTTCTTGCGGTAGGAAGCAGAAGAATACAGTGTACGTTTGGTTAGTAGGAGTTGATGAAACACAGTGAAAGAGTGGCATTTTGTGTTTGTTGGTCTTGTAAGTTGAATCCATTACAAAAACCTGATTTGCACTCCATTGCGCAACCGTACTTGCAGTTGTGGGCTCGATGTACAAGTGTGTAAGGACCTAAATCTCATCTCGCTTCATAGCCCACTTTACCGATGAGTTCGCGAGATAGTCCAGTAACGTCTCAAGAGGTGATCGCCCCCCAAGTTCCTGTCGACGCAGAAGCTGCTTGGTATTGTAAAGATCTTGGGAAGTAGCACAGCTGTCTTGGTTGGCTATTTGCATTGCGCGCAAAATGTTCCGCGGCGCAACACCTGCGAGGTATTGTTGTGCAATAAGAGCCAAATTTTGGTGGAGTACTTTGTTCCTTACTCGAGGATATGCTGCTACGTCGGCGGGTTGGTGGTTATGTCCTGGATCAATAATTCTCACGCTACAACTATCTAACTCCCCAACTTGTCGAATCCCTGCGCAATCACGCACTACCTTTACCCTAAAGGGGCAATTCGTTTTCCTAGACCTCTGTGCAAGCCTTGCGCCATGCCCCTCATACCGGTAAACTCCATGGTGTTTGCAGCCAAATAGCACGCTCTTCATTGGTTTATCCACCCCCTTCCCAAACCTTTCTGAGCGGATCGTGCAGATATCGTACTTTTCGGTTTCAGCGTGAGCCTCAAGGGCATCTTTTGCTGCTGCAATTGACGGGTACGTGTTTTCGGAAGGAGGAGCAAGAGGCATGGCAAAGAATTTTATATGACAAGTGCGGGATCAGATCTCTTAACCCAGGTAAGGTAATAAAATTTCAAGTTCTTTTACAATTTTGTATGTATTGTGGGCGACGTGTGGCAATCCATTCTATAAAATTAAAGAAACCATTGAACTCCGGTGGGGATAATAAAAACTCCGGTGGGGATAATGTCTCCCTTATTTTAATAAAGTTGGTGTCTTCTTCAAGTAATAGATACTCAATTCCTACATCAAATTTTTTTAGGGCCCGTTCTTTTGCATCGCTTGGTTTTATATAAACCTTAAGAACATACGCTTTGGAGTTGAGTCATCTTTTGGGGGGATGTTATTCGCACTCCCCCATCCAGGATATTCGCAACCGAGTCCATAAAGACAATCATTCGCCGCGCCGTGTGTGATCATGCTGCTGGAGGGATTCAGTCGCTCATACAAACGCCGCACGCATCGACTAGGCATTCCGTACATTTTCTCGACACACTACCTACAAGAGGCCTGGGAATGTTGGATGTTGCTAAACATAATAATAGCTTTGTGCTTCATTTATTACGGTACATTGTACCTAATTTATGGTACAGAGGACGCTAAGCAAGGCATTGTTCACTTCAAAAGACGGGTTTTCCGTTGTAGCGCCAATTAACGTTATGGTCCCGTCTTCTACAAAATCCAAATATTTGAGAATGCCTATTTTGACAGGACTATTTTTACCCAAAAACGCACACAAAAGTGAAAGTTGTCAAGCCCAAGTGGGTCAATGTGCCTGTGGGATTGCTGCTTTATCTGTCACGTTTAGTATCTAGTTTGCATAGTCGGCAGGCTAAAATTGTTGAATGAAAAAACGCCCCAATTCTTTTTAATATATTCTTTCATGTAGTTCACTGATCTTCACTCCATATTACTCACATCCTCCACAACAATGTACGTCATCTTGAATCACTGCCACAACGAAATACTCTACCAATTGAGCTAATTATTCCCGATGGGCCGAAGTAGATTTGAACTACTGACTTTACACTTATCAGGCGTATACTCTAACCAACTGAGTTATAGGCCCTTTTGAAGTAAAGTGATTCGAACCTTTGATTATCCGTACCAAAAACGGAGGCCTTACCACTTGGCTATACTTCAAAATAAAATAAATATATGCTTAGAAAGACTTGAACTTTCATTTTTTAGATCTAAGCATCTTTAAACCGGATCGTTACACAAAAAACTGCTGGTCGATGCACCTATCTGACGCACGGGTAGCCTCCCGAAGGATAAAGTGCTGCTGCATTGAACACGTCGCTTTCATCAGAATCCGGTAGTGAGAACATAACTGACAACACAAGCATCAACATGAGCTTCAGCATGCATATCTGCAAGGGAATATCTACTGACTGCCGATCAAAAGATAAAAAAAAACATGCCGTCCTTCGCGGTTCCAACATGGTACTTGGTTTATCTTGAAATTTGTATGCTGCCAGAGTACCTAATTTGCTTTTTGCCAGATCCCCATACAATTTTGGACGCCTGCCTAATATGCTGTGGATAGGCCATGTACAGTTCCTTGTGGGTTTGCCAGAATACCTATTTTCCATTAAATTAGGTAGATAGGTAGTTCTACCTACTTTTAAGAGGCCTGAAGAAAGAAGTCATTACAGCGGAAGTGCATAGGAATGTTATAGGAATGTTACATTCCTATGCACTTCCGCTGTAATGACTTCTTTCTTGAAAATCGCTCTGTTTCGCTGCATCCAGAGACATGTTATACATAACGTGCTCATGTTCCAAGTCATATTTTTCCCATCTCACATTCAATCTTTCTTTGAAAAACATACTGTACCGCAGACGGATACAAGTTCAAGTTGGAACTACAGTTTACAAGTATCCCTATTTGTACTCCATATATGGTACAATGTGCCAGCCAAAAGGAGCAAACTTGTCTTATTCAAACGATTAATTCGTAAGCAGACCTGACTTGACTTTTTCCCAGAAACAGCTTGTACAAATAACTTTTCATCTGTAAAAGTACAGTTGTTCTTTCCCAAAAAATGTAACGCAGAGAAGAAACTCAATGACGATAAAGAGGAAATCTAAAAACAGCTAAATTGCACGTGTGATATCCAGAGCTTGTGGTGCTTCTTAACTGGATTAACAAATAGAGAGTCGATACCACTAAACTGAAGAACGCGACGATCACGCAAGTAGCAGCCTCATCGATTAACGAAAGATCAAGAGGGTGAATGAATCATCTCTGCCGTAGCGATGATATAAACATTTCGAGAGGATCTATGGAACAAAACCATTTCGAGAGGAATTTATGAAACAAAACTATGCAGCAAAAATAGTTGATGCTTGCCTGCTATTTAAATGGTATGGTTTTCCATAGCATTTCATATCTTCAATGCTTAATCTTGTATACCACCGGCCGGCATGCCAAAATTGCTCCTCTTCTTCACTTAAACTGCACATGCCTCCAACATCATGAGCAAAAACCGTCGCATCGACCCTGGCGTTTCCGTGCTTGCAGCACGTCGAGAAGATCTTTGAATCCACTAGGTCTATCCTTCAGCACCGCTACGAACTTTGGTTTCCCTCAACTCTGTGATTGTTAGGCTCCGTTGGTTTAATATAGACTCCTATAAATTGAGTGGCACAGGGTACCATTCATGGGGTACAAATAGGATATCAGTTCAAAACGAAACATGTTATTCGCATATACATATGTATATAAAATGTCTGAGTTTCTATTTGGATGAATACTGTAAGTATAATACACCAAATCTGTTTTTTGAGAAAGTTTGCAAAAAGTACGAGCAAATATCAAATCTTGCTCCATTCCCAAATCCTGAGGAAGCAAATGCAACCTCATATCACAGATATGTAGACATGTATCACATCTCCCCGCTTACGCATGAAGGTACATTTCTTATGTACGAACACACTATCCTTGTCACCTCAAAACGCAATCTCAAGCTCATTGTTCAAAATTCATTCACCCTCGAGATACGTTGTCATGGCTTTTGCCCACATAACTCTGGGTGCCATTACCCTGCTGTCTCTACCGCTGCAACAAGCCACCGCTTCGTCTTATGTCAATACCGACACGAAAATGATCTCGGCGGGCACGTCACCAAAGTCATTTTTAAGTGCTAATCCTTCTCACCGTCAGCTAGAGGAAGTTGAGCCAGTCTTCATTAGTAATCTGAAGGACTACCTTGGAACTGCGTTCGAAAGTAAGCTGAGCAAGCTGCCCACCTTTGGCGCATCCTCCAAGACACCCTGGCCTGGTGGAATTTGGAACAATTACCTGGATGGTATTAACTACCAGTGGAACAGCGGTGAACCGAACGCCGCGTACAAGTATGCGACGGCTTTCGGTATGGACGCTCAAGCGTTTATGGACGCCGTGTCGAATGACTACGGCATTGGCAGCCAATTTGGCGAAATAAAATGCACGTCGGACCCAGAGTGCGTAAACAACAATGGACTGGTCAGTTCGTTGCGACTTTGTGTCGCGCGTCAAGGGGACACTAATCGCATTTGCGTGACAGAGGATTTTAGCATTAGCAATGGATGGGCCGTGGCATCTATCCTCGAGAATGAGCCTAACTGCGCTGTAACGTACAATGGAATCACGTTCGAGGTCATGGACATCAAGGCGTTGGTCACGTTACTTTATGCTTACGAGCGCTCCCCAAGCTTGATAGTTGGCACTCGGTTCCGAGTTGAAAGTACGGACGTTGACCAATATGGCAGACACAGTGATCCTACAAATCGTGATCCGAATCCGGGGGTCTTTCACATCACTGCTTCGCTATTGTTGGGGCGACTTAACACCAGCTTCGTTATCGACATGGATCCGGGTGCGAAAGACATAAGTCGCCCTGTGATTGGTTTTAAAGTGTACGAGCAAAAGGCCTTAAGCTTGGACGAGGCGGCCATGACTTACTATGGTCTCGACTCGTACATTTGGAACGATGCTGCCGCAAGTATTGTATTTGTAAACTCGAGCCTCACTTGGATCGACGCGACGTATGTGGACGGTGGTCTTGTGGCTTCAGGTCGAATCAAGGAGTTTACGAAGGAGACTTTGTACACCTATCTGCTGGAAATGAGCAGCGACGGCGATATCATTGGCGGGGAGTGGTTAAACGGATCCAACACACACCACCCGGACATCATGTGGTTGCAAACCGATAAGGCACCACAGGACTATGTCACGTCGTCCGGGTTAAAGTACGCCGACGTGAAAATGCTGTTGGAAAAGGCGACGGCGTGCTCTGGAGGACCAGCGGTAATGAAAACGTAAGGGTAAGGAGTGGTCGCATTTGGTGAAAAACTTGCAGAAAGAAGGTAAACTCTCATTTCACATGCCAATAAAAAAATACCGTAATCTGCCAGCTTCAAAATGCTGAAGTGGGTAGGTTAAGGTTTTTGCAAAGATAAAAATTACGCAAAAAAATAGCTCCCAATTTTAGTAGATTACCCAAATTTTCCTCTAGCTGGATCGCAATTATACTGTACTTGTCCATGCCCGTGTCACTTCCGTGTGTGCGTGCACTTCGTTGGGACGCCCTTTCTGTCCCAGTCGCCCGGATCTCTCAAGCTCAATCTCAATGATCGACCCATGAGTTTGCAAACGTATGACTCCTCCTCTTCCCGAGTCGTCGCCGCCGCCCCATTCGCCACGAAAGAGCTCGGGCGACAGGATGCCCTTGGGAATGAAGCAGTTCAAGTTTTTTCTCCAAGGATATTGTCGTATGGGCAGTAAATGCAAGTTTGTGTATCAAAGTGGTGGCTTGACGTCGGAACATGGCAGCAAACGGGCCGAGTTCGAACTGTCCAAGTGGCGCGATGATGTATCCAACCGGTCGAATGATACTCTCGCCTCCTCCTTCCCTCTTGATGATGCAGCAGCGTCATTCAATGAATGGCCAAGAGCTTGGCCATCAACTGAATGGATCGTTTAGTGGCCGACAGCAAGCGCGAATGACGTATCGTTCCGAAAATGCATGTGCGAATGACATGACCATGTCCTTGATGAATACTGGAAGCATGAGTGCCCCTATGATGACGGGCTCAGCGACCGATCCAATGAGTTTGAGCGCCACGTTGAGCGTCGAGGACATTCGCAATCGTGTGGTTGCCATGTCGAAGGATCAAAATGGCTGTCGATTGCTTCAAGAGCAGCTGGATTACGAAGATCGAGTGGATTTTGTGTGATGTAATTTACAATGAATCGCTCGAGCATTTTGGCGGAAATGATGGTGGATCCTTTTGGTAATTATTTGTTTCAAAAACTATAGGAACGTGTGAAGGAGAAGAAGCGTCTGGTGATTATCCGACGCGTGAGCTCGAATCTCGTCGCAGCCGCATTGAATCTTCACGGCACAAGGTCGGTCCAGAAAGTGGTTGAAGTGTGTGCCACATCATCGGATGCCATTGAAGAAGAGTATGGCGACGAGGACGAAAAGTA
>MIQA02006509.1:0-19545 GCA_001887855.2 Sclerospora graminicola
CACTACATACAAATTTTAGGTTATAAAGTACGGTTCAGAACTTAATAACTTAATAATACATTTTTTTATCCTTTTTACCCTACAACACTACAAGCAGTCATCACAAGTGGTGGTGCGGAGTAGAGCGCCTCTTTAGTCGATTGGACTAAGTCGGACTTCAAGTGGAAAACCAATGTTGCACGCAGTTTCTAGCTGGATTGCAGGCACCGGGCACTACATTGCTGGTGTCTGCCGCTTCGAACAAAAGCCGACTTTTTCTACAGCAGGGGCATGTTCTTGTAGCCTCTGGTGCATATCCAGCTGTGGTGAAATGACTTGGGAATTAGTTAACGGCCAGGAATGAGATACATCTGGCCGAGGATGCATTCTGATAAGCAGAAATGCCGGCCAAGGGCATGGATGCTAGATGGCAGCTGCCGGGTGTATCCACAAGCGGCAGGACGGTGCAAGGCACGGAATCGAGCCAGATGGGCGTGATCAAGGAACTCGTAATCGGGCTAGCCAGAAATGGGCCGTCCGGATCAAGTGGCCGGATGACCACCGATGGTGGATGCCAAGGGGCGGTTTTGTCTAAAGGATGTGCGTGCGAAGGATCCTGAGGAGGGCTAGGCCCTTGAAGAAGACGGATGGGACGCCGGAGGTGGATGCTTGGCCGCTAAAAAAGAGTCGACGTCAGTGCCAGGTGGGCCTAGATGGATGGCTATCCAGGTCGAGCCGGATATTTGATGTACGGTACATGAAGGAGTATCTGGCAGCCGGATGGTAGCTGGATATTTGGTGTACGGTACACGAAGGGGTTTCTGGATGGTTGGTGTACGATACACAAAAGGGTATCCAGGTGGAGCTGGATGGTTACACAAAAGGCATCCAGGTTGAGGCTGACTGAGCTATTTCAGGTAGGACACATAACTATCCAGCCGGGCTATTTGGGGTAGGTTACACAAAAGGTTGTATTGGATATAGGGATAAAAATCAGTATACGTTTCGCTTTCTAAGACGCAAGTCGCTTTCATTGGCTCACAGCAGAGGGCTAACAAGGTCCCCTCTTGTTGCTATTGGTTTGCCCGGTGAAGGTTTAGGTAACCCACTGGAAGTCCCCTGACCGGGGGTCGCCGCGTCGCATATACTCAACTCAAGTCGCCCGTGTTTTAAACACAGTTTATCTCTATTTGAAAGTGTGGTAACGTTTTGGCCTACTGTGGAAGATTGTGGAGTGTTTTTTTGATTCCCTATTACAAACAAGATTGGATTTACCCCTCTGTTATCTTTGTTTAGCTGGCCGATCGATTATTCTCGGTCCAGCTGTCGCAGTATACAAACTTCAAGTATATTGTCAATCCTGCTCCCCGGTGAAGATTTCCGCCCAGGAGCAACCCTAGTCCTAACCCTCGTCTCCCTATTCGACGGACTTTCAGCTTTTCACCCCAGGGTCCATCAAGAGAGCGCAACCGCCAGTGCTGACGGGTACACAAGGTGAGCTCTACGAACATGGATCATCCAGGTGGTCACGACCAAGGTGATGGGAGTGACCGATCCAGCCGGCTGGATGCCGGATCGGATCAAGACCTGGATGGACGAAGTACCCCCCCCCTCCGACAGTCAGTCATCTGGGGCCCCCGTGGGTGTTCGCATCTCAGAAGGAATTTCTGAAAGCGACCACACCACACAGCCACTCCCGAAGCATACCGATTGGATTGCTTACTACCGTGAGAAGGACATTGTTCTCACGCATGAGGGTTAAATATACCACATTCAAACCGAGAGCACTATAGATGGTGCTCCCGCTCATGTCATCTATCATGCCATCTTTTATTTATTGGGGGCGCGTGCGCTCCCAATGTCACGTACTTATTTTGCAACGAAGACACAGATCTATTCCATCTAATCATCGTGCATGATCGTAGTATGCTTCTTCTAGCCCAATGCTGGAAGGTTCATCACCTCCGATCCTAATTTCGGGAGGGGGAGTTGTCAAGTGTGAGAGACTGGGTAGCTAATCCGGTCTCGTCTGCGTCAAGACGTTTGTCGTCTCGACGGGCTCATCCTCGTGCTCAGACGAACTCATCGGATCTGTTGACTGCTCGGCTACGCGGTGATCGGTGTGACTCGTGTACAAGGCCTCTTCGCCATGGTAGCCACTGCCGACCATGGAATGATATTCCCCACGACTGCTCTCAGTCGTGATTGCTTCAACACGGAAGTCACTTTCACCCGTGTTGCTATCTTCTTCTCACGGTGTGTAGTTCCACCGTGGATATGTCTTCTACACGATGGCCGTCGTCGATCGTGGACAATACAACACGAAGGTCCTTGTCATTGTGGTAACAAGCACAAGGTCTTACCGTTGCGATAGATGTAACTTTTACACCTTATTTTGGTCAAGCCGCAATGAATTACTCGTAAATTCATTACTTATCGTATTTGAAAGGTTATGTCATACAGAACAGTGCACGTGTATTGACAGTTTCCAGCGGTAGGAGTTCTTCGTCAGTGAGCCGGGAGAAGGTGGGGGGCCCATTAGAAATATTGGATGCCCTTGGAGGCATAATGACTATGCGCTCGGAAAAAATGTCAAATGTAATCAACCAACTTGAAAAAAGGTGTAATAGCTTTTGTGGTGGTTGGTTGAGCAACCACAATTTTTTTACAAACAAACATCACCGGCAATCGTATAATTTTACCGATTAGAGGCCCCACTTACCCGCTCAGCGCCGCTTGGGGAGAAATGCTGAAAGGCCATCCAGTCGTTGATGATCCGCTCAGTCTCACGTTTCTTATACAGAATTTGTTCCTGCAATGCCAGTAGCTGTTGCTTGTACATTGATGTGGAAGCCGGAGACGTACCCAGAGTGAACATTGATGATCCGAGCGATGGCGATTTAGAAAGAGGTGGTTGACCATATTGACATGGCAAAAGATTGGTGGTGCTATGAATCGGTTCACATTTTTGCGTATAACTGCCTGTTGTCGTGGCAGTGGGGATTGGTGGCACAGGATCGAACAAATTGTGCACACTGTCAGGTTTCAAGTCTGTTTGAATCGCTGCATGATTCCCTGTGAATTGAGTTCCAACATCCTTCATCTCAACACTATCTGCTTCGAACGCTCGTAGTATTGTAACGTGGGGCTGGTTTGAGTTCACGATGTCTTCATGAGTACGAGTATTATCCAATTTGTGGGATGTGACTCGTAAAGCATTTGAGCCATCCAAAGTAATGCTAGAATGGGGCAGCTTCTGTTGGGGATTGATATTATTATCCACAATCGACTCTACTTTTGGAAACATCATTGCTTTTGTGCAAAATAGCTCTCTGTTGGTTGCAGTGGCGCTAGTACCGTCGACAATTTTTTCGTTGTGATATGCATTGTGTTCAACATTTTCATTGAAATTAATGCTTTGATCCGATATCGATTCGGAGTCGGCACTTTGTGGCGAAGGATCGGACAGATTTAAAGCATTATCCGATGTTTGCTTTTGTAGTTGCATTGTTTTGTCAGCTTCATCACTAGAGAAATCCATTGAGTAGTCCAAGTTCTTTTCAGTGTCCACCATTGGTTCGGATTTTGCTGCACTAGCAACGACTGATAGAACAGGTAATATATCCGCTGGATCTTCATCCTCAAAGAGTTCGTCCTCGTAAACTCCACAATCGAAGTCACTCGACTGACGAGACTTCACTGAAGATGACTCAGATGATGTTGGTTTCGACTCGATAGCCTCGACCTTGTCTGTAGCTTGAGTAATTTTCCTTTTTTGTAAGGACTCACATAAATTGTCGATGTTGCCCTTTTGGGGATCGTAGTACACTAAATTTGGTTCACTTTTTAATTCTCCAGACATCTCATTTAAACTCGAGTGAATGAATGACTCGATACTGTCTTCCATAGGGCTTCCCTCACTACCAGTATCGATTTTGCCAGGACTGAATACCAAACCAGCAGACGACCCTACTGGCCGACGAGATCTGGTGTGGTTTAGTGCGCCTTCACTACTCTGGTCACTTTGCTCTTCATCGGCGCTTACAACCTGGTTGAACTGGCTTCCATCAGTCCTCATGAGATCGTCCGACTTTTTTGTAGGCTCGATGTTCTGCTTGTCGGCATTAACGTCTCTGAAAGAGGTTTTAGCGGTCGTTTTTTTGCTATTAAAGCACGTTTGTTTATCATCATTGTCGGTAATTTGCTCCATTGAGACGCTATCATCGTCTTTAGCTTCATCTAGCTGAAGGCTAATGCGTCGAATACGGGAGCTTAATCAAATAGGTCATGAGCAGAATAGTCAAAGTTATGTGTAATGAAATCGAAACTTACCGGATTGGTGTGTTTGGTCCGCTAGAATCTCTTGAATACTTTAACAAGAAATGTTTTGCTTTGTCCAATGCATTTTCAGAAGATAACGCCGTTGTCTCGTTGGAACTATCGGCTGGCCTTGACTGTAATCTAGGCACCACTTGGTCCTGCTGTTCATGGTCACTATCCGTATCACTATCATTGTTACCACTCGTTCCGCTCGTGCTGCTGAAATGATCGCTAAAATCGCTAGTACCTTCATCGCTCTCGTTGGTACTATATTGCAATTGATCGACGTTTAATGAGGCTAGAGGTAATGAGATATCGAAGTCATACGGATCACTCATTGGCAATGTGTTATTCATGCGCCGGGTCAGTTTGCGTCTACAGTATCGAGATATGTACTTCTATTTGCCAACAGTCACCTAGAGAATACAATTACTGTATACTTTCAGTCTCGTTGCAGTCTCACTGCTACCGTCGTGCCTCACAAACAACTTAAGGATGCAGTAGATTGCGACTACTTCGCCTACACTATTTTTTTGCATATATGGAATGGCCTTCACGATATACTTGGTACATCAAACTTTAGAAGGTTAGCACCTGATGGCAATGAGCTTAAATGTTTGATACTGCTGTCAAACGCTAAACTGGCAGCATTGCCAGGCTTGGGGGCGTGTGTGGTGCCGCGATGTGCAGCGGAGCTTTAACACTAGCAACAGATTTGCCTTTGGACCAATCCCAACACGTAAGTATAGTATCCAGTCGGGATTTCCACCTTGTGTTCAATTACCCCTTCTGTTCACCGTCATTCAAGTCGAATAACATTTAAAATGAAAAGTAAGGAAAGCCAAGGTGCGTCGATGAAGTCACCCTTGATCTTGCACCTCGAGGCGCGCAAATTAGGTCGCGCAAGACACCCGATTAGAAAGAGTAGATGTCGACATGGTTAGCGCTGTAGCTCTTGAACACTTCCGTTGCTAGTAATATTTCTGTGTGAGTCCTATTTTTACATCATCTGTACGAATCACCGAAACAAGTGAAACAAGTTGGGGGTAATTTGTTTGCTAATCCACCCTAGATCTTGTTTCTTGATCGCTTGAATAGATACTAGTGGTATTCATTACAATGCATCTCTTTTGATAAAATGGAGCGATCCGGCAAGCTGGTGGTACTACAGTTTAGTGATCATGACCTAAGTCGGAGAAGCAAGGGCAACGTCGAGCAGCAATCGCTGAATTTGCAACATAAGAATTTCCAGTGCGTGATTATAAACCATTTTGCTAGCGTCTTTTTCTAAAATAGTATTGCCGTATCGAACGGGAGGAATTTCTTCTTGATCCCATTGAAACGCGATCGATGCTTGTGAAACAAATTCGGTATACGTGCGTCGATTTAGGATCTGATCAGTGCGACCGATGAAGTCGTCGTTTAAAAACGACGCTACTATCAACAATAACCTCCTTGTGGAACGTCTCTTCGTGTGAGAGTATCCGAGCTTGAATTCACTAACTGAATCCAAGGTCGTCATGACGGCTGTTAACTTAATACCTCGGTACGATGCCCTGCGCAATCTCCATCGAGCGCAATCTCCATTGACTTTTGACTAATTTCATAAGTGTCTGTTGTTGCTTTGGAGCAGCCACGTCTTCGGACTCAAAACGGATGCTCACTCAAATATTGCATTCGTTGACAATCAGACCGTGGCGTATCCTGCAGGCCATAGCGTGATCGTATCATTCCTTGACGACAAGCACCAGAAATTCATTGTTGGCACCGAAACTTCTGAAGGCGTGACTGCTATAGCCTTGACTCCATGTCGCCGCTTTTTGGCCGTTGCCGAGCGCAGCGAGCGAGCGCTCGCGAGTATCTATGATCTCAAGACTCTCAAGAAACGAAAAGTCCTGACCTCTACGGATGTACAGGCACGTAACTACGTCTGTATGGCTTTTAGTGCCGACAGCAAACTTTTGCTCACTCAAGGTGGAAATCCCGACTGGATACTTACGTGTTGGGATTGGTCCAAAGGAAAATCTGTTGCTAGTGTTAAAGCTCCGCTGCACATTGCGGCACCACACACGCCCCCAAGCCTGGCACTGCTGCCAGTTCAGAGAACATTGCATCCGTTTGACGGCAGTATCAAACATTTAAGCTCATCGCCATCAGGTGCTAACCTTCTAAAGTTTGATGTAACTAGTCATGGAGTTGCGACGGACTCGACTGTCCCCCCAGTCACCGCATGCTCGTTTAGCGAGGAGGATGCAGGTTTTGTGTGCGTCACCGGTGCAGGGCTCATTCGTTTCTTTCGAGTACTCGAAACAGGTTTTCGCCCATCACCAAGTCCTCGGATGCAGGCTCTTGCTTTTTTGGCACACACGTGGCTGAAGCAGCGCAATAACTATTTAGTTGCTGGGTCGGATAAAGGAGACCTCATGCTTTTTCACGAAGGTGAATTCATTACGCGTCTTTGTGCATCTCCGGGGCCTAGATATTGCGTACACAGTTTGACTGCGACCACAAAGGGTCTTCTTTGTGGACTTAGTGACAATACCATGGCCATATTCAGTGTATCTTTAACAGAAATTAGGGAGGAGGACGCCGCCGTTGGTGAGGAAAGTGGCGGTACATCAGCTACACCTGCGGGTCATTTCTTGGAAAATGCAGCTGATATCTTAATTCTGCAACATTTAGTCCGAGTAGATGCCGGTCCAGGCTACGTCGCAACCATTGCAACGAGCCCTGACGAAGAATCCATAGCTGTCACCACGTCCAACGCTCAACTGCACACGTTCCCTTACGAAACTCACAAGTTAAGAGCTCATTCGACTGCCCCGACAACCATCTCAGTAGATGAGTTTCTTGCTAGTGCTAGTAGAGTTGTTGGTCCACCACCGCTTGATACGTCAACGTCGCAAAGCGAAAATGTCGACTACGTGGTCGCCAATTCTCACCAGCCTAGCGGATTAATCAACTACCACGGGCTGACTAATGGAGATGGAATGGGTTCACTCCATGTGACTGGAATGGATGTGTGTGTGCACAAGCCTCTTCTCGTGACCTGCTCTCTCGATCGAACAGTGTGTGTGTGGAACTATATTGAACGGACCTGTGAGGTGAGACAACGTTTTAATGATGAAGCTTTCAGTGTAGCCTGTCATCCTTCCGGGCTGCACGTGTTGGTTGGGTTTTTGGACAAGCTTCGCTTACTTAATATTCTAATGGACGATATGCGCTCGTTTAAGGAATTTCCCATCAAAGCTTGCCGCGAATGCCAATTCAGCACAGGAGGCCACCTTTTCGCGGCAGTCAATGGAAGCATCATTCAAGTATTTTCCTTTTTTACGGGTGAGCTCATTGCCACGCTTCGGGGTCATAATGGCAAGGTGCGAAGTCTCTATTGGAATGTTGATGATTCTAATATTGTCTCTGCGGGCCTTGACGGTGCGGTCTATTGCTGGAACGTCGACGAAGCCAAGCGTGAGGCTGAATTTGTGCAGAAGGGTGTGTCATATTACTCAGCACTCAGCAACCGTGAAAGCACTGCAATCTATGCGGTGGGAAATGATTGCATGCTCAAGGAGATTGAGATTTCGTCATCTCAGCTCTCAAAAGAGTTTCCTTGTGATGTTCTGCTAGGCCAAATGGTGCTCTCGCGTTCTCAGCGTCTGCTTTTTGGCGCTGGAGCGGAGCCAAATCGACCGGGTACAATTCGAGTTTTCAGGTTGCCAATAACAGGAGAATCGACAGAGTTTCAATGTCTTGGTGGCCCTGTTTCACGTTTGCGAGTATCCTTTGACGATCAATTTCTCTTTGCGGCTAGTGTCGATGGTACAGTATGTATGTTCGAGATTATGGATAAAGACGGACGCCTCTCGCGAGATACGGGCAAAAAAGGCGACCGCGCTAGCTCAGGTGCCTCAATTGTTTCAGCTGCAATGGGTGGGGATTTTTCTATAAGCTCATTATACCACCAGGAAGGTCGCGGAGGGCGAAGAGGTAGCATGTCTTCGTTCTCAGAGGAAGTTCTGGTGACCAGATCCGACTTAGAGGAAGAGAATGCGCTGATGGTCGAGTTAAAGAATAAGGTGGACGAGCTCACACTCCATAACGAATACCAACTGCGACTAAAGGATATGGCCTACAATGAGAGCATGAAAGACCTTACAGAGAAATTTACGCATGAAATCGAGATGGAGAAGAACAAGCATGAGTTACTACGAGAAGATAAAAATGATCTTGAAATGGAATACGAAGAGAAAATCAAGCAACTCGAGGAGCACCATTTACAGGCAATACAAGAGACCGAGGAAGGGTATCAACAGAAAATTATCAAAGAAGTTGAACGATACCAAGAGGTGCTCGCCCAGCGTGAGGCACAGTGTCTGCACTGGAAAAAAGAGCAACAACGGCTTGTGACTGTACATGATAAGTATGTGGCTGATGCAACCGACGATTTTGAGCAACATCTGAATAAGGATCGTCAGTTGCGTGAGCAAATGGAAGAGGAAAAGAATGAGCTGGGTCATGAGTATCGTGAAACTGTTGCGCAGGTGGAAGCTGATGTCGACGAAGAAATTGAGGCATTGAAAAAAAGGTACGAAGACAAATTTCAGGCTGAACGAGAGGCAACTCTACGATTTAAAGGGGAAAACGGCATCATGAAGAAAAAGTTCTCGGCGTTGCAAAAAGATATTGAAGACCAGCGTGATCAAATCAAGCTACTGCTCGAGAAGGAAAAGGAATTGATCGAAAATATCAAACAACTAGAAAAAGAGATTCAAGCTCTCAAGAAGGAGATTAGAGTACGTGATGAGACTATCGGCGAGAAAGAAAAGCGAATTTACGACCTTAAAAAAAAGAATCAGGAGCTAGAAAAGTTCAAGTTTGTCCTGGATTATAAAATCAAGGAGCTGAAGCAAGCAATCGAACCACGAGAAATCAAAATTGCAGACATGAGAGCTCAAATGAAAGAGATGAACCAGGAAGCGGAGCTCTTTTGCAAAAGTAACGCTCAATTAGATATGCTCATTGGAGAACAGCGTCAGCGCATAAACGCGCTCCATAGTGCCATCGTCAGGCATCACCAAGTTCTTAGCGACCAACAAACGTCGATGAAGCGCTTCCGTTGCGATCTGCACGAGTGTGTACGTCATTTACAATCGCCAAAAGAGCTTGCACTCCAGATTTCACAGCTCTACAGCAAGTATGTCACTACTGAGGGTGGCTCCAATGGTGCGGTCTCAGGACACGACGTGGCGACAGAAATACAGTTTGAATGCGCGCGTCAAAAGCAGTATCTTGAAAAGTCGATTTACGTGCTCAAGCAGAAGTATGCGGCCGATATCGAGCAGCACCAGCTCGAAAATCTGCGAGCCACTTCCAAGAACATGCTTCTTATTCGAGAGATTAATGATCTTCGTAGTTCTCTTGTCGCTGATAAGAATAATCTTCAAATGGAGCGTACACCCTTACTCACTGCTAGTTTGGATGTCTCGACTCAAAATCAGACCAGGAAAAAGATGAAAGCACCAGAAGATGATTCTGATGTTCTCATTGGCATACAGCAAGATCAAATTGAAAAGTTATACCGGGCAGTGAAGACTCTTGAAGAGAAACTAGCAAGTGGGGGCACCGGAATTACTGGCACAAAATTAAGCCAGGTGTTTCCCCCCATCGGTCGTAGAGTGGACGGCTGATACATGTATGTAGTGCCCTACAAATAAAACTCGTGATTTTCATTCCCCCACTCACCAACAAAAAAAAAATCCCCAAACTTTGAACAACTGCCATGGCCACACCAGGCAACGCCACGCCGCAAAAACGCTCAGGGAAGCAGCTGAGTGAGGCGCAACAAGCCTCTATAATTGCCTTAGCAAGCAGTGGGGTGAAAGGTGTTCAAAATCAACAAATAGCTGCAGTCCGTGTCACGGCTACTCTGTTATTTCACGTAAAAAACTTCAAAGGACCCTACGCAAAGCGACGCGGAAGGTCCAAGTCTCTTCAGGAACGCGACGTTCGGTCATTGTGCGTTCGTGAAAAAAAAAGTCGAACGAGCATCGCTTATGGATATCACGAAAAAAATGCCGACCAAAGTTCACTACAACACTGTCCGCACACGCTGCACGCTGAGGGGCTCAAGCCGTGTAGCGTCAAGAAGCCTTTTTGACGCTCAAGACAAAGAGAAGAGGCTGGAAGTTCGCCAAGGCGCAAAAAACTGACAGTTATAGTGAAAAAAGGTTTTATGGACGGATGAATCAACCTATTGGGCTGAATTCAACGCACTGCCATGTCTGGCGAACAGCAGCCGAAAAGTACTCGCCAGCCTGCTTGACGCCAATCCTTCAGTCCGGGAGGACATCGTGATGGTCTGGGGAGCTTCCCAATGACCAGAAGTCCAGTTGGTCATCATGCCGCCGGGAAGACGCACCGGGCCGTTTTGTTGAGATTGTTTATGCAAGGTTTTGCTCAACATTCTCGGCAAGGTTTCCGGCGGTATTTTGATAGAGGATGGAGCGCCAGTCCACCGCTCTAAAGCACCAAAAGAGTGGCAGGAATTGAGGCAGATCGAAAAGCTGATGTGGCCCGCAAACTCACCTGATCTCAACCCCATTGAGAACGTTTGGAAGGTGATGAAAGATGCTGTGCAGCGCCGCCGAAACATCCCAAAGAACGTTGAGCAGAAGAAGTCAGCTCTACTTGAAGAATGGGAAGAGATTGACGCAAAAAAATTGGAGGCGTTATTTGCCCAAATGCCAACACGCATGGCCGCAGTCAACAAAGCAAAGGGCGGCAACACTCGTTGGTAGATACTCTATTTATCCACCAGTTGACAGGCGAGAAGAACAAAATTTTCTGAGCATACTTGAAATGTCAATAGCTTTATACGTTATTAAGACTCTAGATGATGTTTACTTGGTAGTTGCTGTGCAATGGCCGTTGAAAGTGAAAAAAATTGGGTCGGAAATGTTGGTGAAATCTCGAAATCACGAGTTTTATTTGTAGGGCACTGTACCGTAATACTTCATCCGTCCAAAAATATAAGGCAGTGATTTTTCATCACAGAAACTACTACGTGTTGTTGATTGGTGAAATAGAATTGCTGATTGGTGGGGGTTTTGGAGCGAGCCTATTGACGCGAGCTAAAGTTGGGGCCCACATTTTAAAAATGACGCAGCGCCGTTTAGAACCCTCCCAGAAGCGCAAGAACTTGACCACAGAAGAGCGCAGAGTCGTCTTTGCTCGTATGTATGCGGCGCCCACGAAACTTTGCCTTCCAAGGAGACTTGTGCCTGCTTTTTCCGTTGAGTTTGACTGCTCTGAGCGATTGCTCTTCCGCCTTTGGAAATGGGCGCGCAAGAAAATCCGGGCGGGCTCTACACACGATGGGGTGTGTGGGAGACGTGGCCAGAGTGGCTGCAGACCACGCTTGAACGACGAATTCGTGGCGAATCTCGCCAGCATGAACGAACCAACCTTCACACTTTAGCGGAGCATGTGGGTATATCCAAGTCAAGTCTGCTTCGATACTTCCGCGCTGGTGTCTTCCGCGTCCATCACGCCCGTCTGAGGCATCATCTAACAGACACGCACCGCCCCTCCCGCATGCAGTTTGCTATCTTGTTCTTTAATGAAGGCCCCGAGGCACGCTCTACTTTGACGCCATGCTCGATTACGCCTATTTGGACGAAAAATGTTTTACCCCAAGAAGGATAACTCGTGCTACTATCTTGCTGCGAGGAGGCTCCTCACATAACCATGCAGCGCAAGGGTTTCATCATCAAGGTTATGTTCCTCGTCATCATCGCTTGCCCCCGGTAGGATGCCCACAAAAAGCAAATCTGGGATGACACGATCGATATATGGCCGTTCGTAGTGTTCGAGCCTATTCCGCTGCCCTAACCGGGCATCTTAACCTTTCGTTCAAGGGTCTACCAAGAATGCATAACCGCCGGTGCTGACGGATACACAAGGTGAGATTTTTTTGAGATAGATCATCCTAGTCGTCGCAGCCAAGGTGATGGTAGTGACTGACCGGGTCAGCCATGTCGTGATCTGGGTAAGCATCGACCCTGATCACGACATTAATGAGTGGAGTACCCCTCTAACAGTCAGTCAATTGGGTCCCTGTTGGTGTTCGAACCTTGGAAAGAATTTCGGAGATCGACTACACCACAATATCATGGGGAGGCAACGATACTCTTGCATGCGTAAGCACCATAGTACTATGCTCCAGCGGGATATTTTTATTCTGATCCAGGTGCGGTGGCATCAGGAATTCTACATTTCTCTCCGGAAACCGGCCTACACGAGTCCAAAATTCACCTAATGACCGGTGAATACCCGATCACGCTAATCGTCTGTGTGGAAAAAGTTAAAACGCAGAAGATCGAGACAAGTGCAGATAGCTCATAACTTGCCTTGGTTTTACCATTTGATGAGGCGAAATACTCAGCGTATATACAACTATCTTCAATCTCGCTATCTTCAATCTTTACAATATCTTGCGTTCCTAGTAATGAGTTGTCGTTTCCGTTTACATTTCTATTACCAGGTCCTTGATTTTATCGGACGGTGCCTTTACGTCATTAAAGTATTCCTCGTCATCACTACAACTATTTGCCATCTCCACATCATAAATAAGTAGTGTGGGAGATATACGAGAATCTCCATCATCATCATGAATAAGTAGTGTGGGAGATATACAAGAATCTCCCACACTACTTATTCATGATGTGGAGATGAATACTTTAATGACGTAAAGGCACCGTCCGATAAAACCAAGGACCTGGTAATAGAAATGTAAACGGAAACGACAACTCATTACTAGAAACGCAAGATATTGTAAAGATTGAAGATAGTGAATTTAGTAGTACACCGGGAGTCTTAGTGACTCCATCGGTCAACTGCCTACACACGCTTGTTAATCCGACTGGGACGAGGATTTTGAAGAACTGTCCATCGATTACGAGTGGCTACAATCCGCCATGATTTGAAAAGGAATTTGAACAAAGTGTTGTGACCCAAGATCCAAGACCGTGCAAAGTTCTTTACTTCCTCACCAAATCACTGGGCTTGAACTAGCTGAGATAGATTGAACTGGAAGTGTCAGGCCCGGTGGTGAGAGATTGGTTTATGAAGACCTACCATATCGGAGCCAATAATACAACAATGGCACCAGACGTTGTGGTGGAGTATCATCCGGAGCCAGAAATTTTCTTGATTGGTCCTGATCAGTCCTCGGGCTCCGAATACGTTCCATCCCACGAATGTATGAACGATGCGGCGACGGTTCCCCCCAGCACCAAACAACTAATACCAGGTCCAGCAAGAGATAGTTTGATGTGGCTTCTGCAAGGCCGATTACGTCACTGGACCATAAGCATAGTCAATCAACACTTTCTACTGAGAGGGAACTTAGCGACAACTTTCATGAAATTCTTGACCAAACGATGTCCTCATCACCGGAGACAACGGATTGGAAGGAAGCTGGAACGCACCTCAATTAGAATTGGGAGCATAAGATTCTCACGCGCATACCGAAACATGGTTACATGCTGACAAGTTAGAAGGTAACATATCGCTGCATCTACTGAAGGGCAAAATGAACATTGTATGCCCAGTGGTCCTAGTCGTTTTAACGTCACAGTAGAGAGATCAATGTTGGCTAGGAAGGCCGATCTTGGCAAGAAAAATGATATAGTGAGAGCATCGACACGACAGTGTCACTTGTTACCGTGGTGTAGTCGCTCTCAGAATTTCCTTCTGAGATGCGAACACCCACGGGGGACCCAGATGACTGACTGTCGGAGGGGGTACTCCGTCCATCCAGGTCTTGATCCGATCCGGCATCCAGTCGGCTGGATCGGTCACTTCCATCACCTTGGTCGTGACGACTTGGGTGATCCATGTTCGAAAAGCTCACCTTGTGTACCCGTCAGCACTGGCGGTTGCGCTCTCTTGATGGACCCTAGGGCGAAAAGGTAAAAGTCCGTCGAATATGGAAACGAGGGTTAGGACTAGGGGTAGCTCCTGGGCGGGAATCTTCACTGGGGAGCAGGGTTGGCAATATTCGTGAAGTTTGTATACTGCGACGGCTGGACCGAGAATAATCGATCGGCCAGGTAAACCAAAGACAACAAAGGGGTAAATCCAGTCGTGTATGTGATAGGGAATCCAAATAACACCCCACAACCTTCCACAGTAGGCCAAAACGTTACCACACTTTCCAAAAGAGATAAACCATGTCCAAAACACGGTTGACTTGAGGTGAGTATACGCGACGCGGCGACTCCCGGTCAGGGGACTTCCGGTGGGTTACTTTAACCTTCCCCGGACAACCCAATAGCAGCAAGAGGGGACCTTGTTAGCCCTCTGCTGTGAGTCAAGGAAAGCGACTTGTGTCTTGAAAGCGAACCGTATACTGATTTTCCCCCCTATATTCAATACAACCTTTTGTGTAACGTACCCCAAATAGCCCGGCTGGATAGTTACGTGTCTTACCTGAAATAGCCCAGTCAGCTCCACCTGGATCTCTTTGTATTACACCAAAACCATCCGGCTCCAGCTGGATGCTCTTTGGTGTATCGTGCATAATAACCATCCGGCTCCAACTGGATTGCCATCCATCTAGGCCCACTTGTGCGCTGGCGTCTACTCTTCTTGAGCAGCTTAGCATCCACCTCCGGCGTCCCCTCCGTCTTCCACGAAGGCCTAGTTTTCTTCAGGCCATTACATCCTTCAGACCATCCATCCCTCGGTCATCCACTATCGGCGGCCATCCGGTCCACCTCTGGCTAGCCCAGTTACAAGTCCCTTGATCACGCCCACCTGGCTCGATTCCGTGCCTGGCACCATAGCCCGTTAATTTCCCAAGTCACTTCACCACAGCCGCCCCTGAGTCTTGTCGCAGCCGCACAACGGTCGAGGCACGATCTCACTACGCATGTCTCACTTCGACTCCTCCACCGTTCCTATGTCTGGTCACGACGATACTCATACTAACTCATCGTTGGGTCGTTCCCCGAGGCCAGCGAGGCCCCCGGTAGGCTTCTTAAGCGCCCGGTCTGCTGGCCTCGGGCGTCGCCCAGGGCAGCCCGTGGTGGCTACCCTGAGAACTCAAATCACCGCCTTGACCGCTCAGGTAGCTAGCCTGGAGAAGGTGAACACTGATTTATCTCTGACCGCACGACTGGCTGATCAACGGGCAGACGAAGATTGAGTTCGGGAGGTACTGTCTGCCCTCAAATTCCAAAGCCACATCATCCAACTGGAGAATGAGAAAGCCGACCTCATTCAAGAGAGGGATCGCTACAAGCAGCTGTCCGAGTCTATTGACTCTCTGCGCATCTTGTATCAGAAAGCGACATCCACCGTGGACTCCCAAAGTAAGTGCATTCTCGCTTATTCAGGATCGTCTTTCAATCCACTCACCATATATGTTCCCGCAGAACAGAGAGTCATTTACCATCATATCCTGATGCTCGAGCCTTCCCATGCTTCACGTAAGGTGACAAAGCACTACGAGGGGTACATCCGCCTCCCCCAGCGACCGCAGAACTCACAAGCGTCTCGCGAAAAAATTGGCGAAGTATCAGAAAGCACTGGGACGGTCGGCATCCGCGCCGCCCGGGTTTCACCGTCAGATCCAGGAATGTGAAGTCGCGCATGCCGAGGCCCAGTCGAACGTGGATGACGTGGCAAGTGGTCTCTGACCTTATACAGCGCCGCGCGGACTGCTTATCCTCAATACAGGCGGCTCGGACCCGACTGACCGAGGCGGGTGCCAGGGTGGCGCGTCTGATGAAGGGCCCTGCGCCTATCCGGCGGGCCATCAGACACCTTCTCGATTTAGTTTGCCCCAGCGGCCCCGGTTCGGCCACTCCCGCTCCACCATCTCTACCTTTGGCTGCTGATTCTGATGCGGGCGTCAGATCATCCAAGGGAGAGGCGTCTGCCCCAGGTTCGGTGACCGTCAGTGCGGAAGTAATCGCACGTCTCCGGATCTGGGATGCTTCCCGAGACCCTAACCCTCCACCGGTACCAGCCAGGGCGCAGCCGTCTTCTTCACCATCTCCAGAGGATCCTCCGATACATGGAGGAAAACGTCGATCCAGCAGAATTACATCGCTTCATTCCCCCGTGGTGACTAAACAGTCCGCCTTGTCAGCGAAAACGGTAAAGATTCGGGAAGACAATGAGCCGGGCTCCGGACCTGACCCGGGTCCGGCCTCTTCCGGTTTGCCGGCTTCCGGAAAGTCGCCCCCTCGTGACCGCGCTCCGAGATCCTTGTTCAGCCCTTCGTCTCCTCTAGTTCTCCTCGGAATTTCTCCCCACGATCCCCGAGGGAACCTCCTTCAGGACCCTTCGACCATAACTTCGACCAATCCGCCCTTCGGCTGTCCACCATCCGAGGTCATCCCGCTCACCTAGTCCGCTAGCCCCGCTACCCACGTCTTCGGCCACACCCATTTGGCCCGATTCCAGGCCTGGCGCCGTCCTGCCGCTGGTAGATACGCTCGGCGACGGCCATCCGGCATCTATGTCCTTGGTCCACATTTTCCGCCAATCAGAAGGCGCCCTCTGGAAAGTACTTCACACCTTCCCATCAATTAATTCACAAGCCACTTTACCACAGCCGCCCCTGAGTCGCGTCACAGTCGCACAACGGTTGAGGCACGACCTCACCTGAAACAAGTCGATCTGATCCTGCTTACCCATGCCCCGCTTTGGTACGTCATCCGACTGATTTTTTTTATAACAATTTTCGTGAACCCGGTCGGTCTCCCGGTCGGTTTGTCATCTCATCCACAGATGCTGACCTTATCTTGATATATTTTCAGTCCTGCAAATCGACGAGGATGACATATGCCGTCTCATTCTAGTAGATGACGACTCGCCCGCCAGCGGGGTGGAAATCGCAGAACCGCCGGATTTGTCCCCTACTCCCAATCTGGTGCTGTCGACCGCGGACGTCGAAACGGCGCTCCACATTAATGGTCAGGTTTGCGGTGACCGAGACATATTGAAGACCACTGTCTCTTCCCTTCAGGCGAAGCTCCAATCCTGTCATGCCGACTCTAAAGTTCTGTCGCTGAGATTCGTGACACTTTGCGCAATGCTGGACCGCACGGGGCCACGAATCTCCGAGCTGAAGCGCAGCCGTCAAGAAGCAGTGAACGAAATAACCCGCCTTAAGGCCCTTGTAGGCCAGCTTACGGATGCCCTGCAACGGGCCGCTGCACCGTCCGCCCCCACCTCCGGGGTAGTGGGGATGGAGAAAAGGCTGGAGATGTTAACCGCCCAAGTGGATAGCTTGGAACACATCCAAACGGATCTGGTTCAGCAACTCGCTTGCGCCAACCGCCGGGCCGATGAAGCTGCCGTTCGGAGATCTTCCTCGGGACCGGGTGACCTCCAACAGCAGGTGGCAGATCTCGAGAGCCAGGTCGCCAGCCTGACGGTAGAGAGAAGTCGTTTCCGCATGCTGGCGGACGTCGTCGAGCCCCTCCAGACTACCAACCAGGAGTTGGTTCACCGCTCAAAACTTCAGCGTAAGTGTCATTCCTCTTCTTGTGTTGTGACCCGTTCGCTAACTGTTTCCATGCCCTTATCACTTCACAGTCCAGCAGCTGGAACAGCTGAAACAACAGTCTGCCGAGATTTCCGACGTGTCTGTGGTGAAGTGCTCCAGAAGTTAACGGACTAAGGATGATGGATGCCCGCATCGGATTGGCTGAAATGTCACCCTAAGCCGGATGCCCAGACCTGTCAGTAATAAGATGCAATCTGGGGCTGCCAGGCACACCTGCAAGCGGCTGGACGGCGCCCGGCTGGAAATCAAGTCGGCGGACCTGACAAGGGGCGAGGATAGTCGGACAAGCGGGCTGAGCAGACGGGAGGACTATGGATGTTCGACGGCCGAGGCGCGGATGGCGGACGGCCGAGACGTTGGATTGTTTAGGAGGATTGAGCGAAGGGAGCCTGAAAGAAGATGGTTGTTCGGGTGGATGGAGCAGGCACCCGGATCGTATGAGAGGCTGCCAAGGAATTGCTAGCGTCAGCAGCCGAAGGGCGCGGATGGGTGGCTATCTGGCTGAGCCGGGCGGGTACAATGTACCACTCGGACTGGTACCAGATTGGTTCGGTGTACCAGCCGAGCGGGTACACAAAGTCGGAGTTAGCCGGGTTGCGTTGGATAAGGTACATGACTGGTCAGCCGTGTTATTTGAGGTAGGTTACACATAGGGAGTATTGGACATAGGATAAATCAGTATACGTTTCGCTTTCTTAGACGCAAGTCGCTTTCATTGGTTCCATGGCAGAGGGCTAACAAGGTCCTCTCTTGCTGTTATTGGTTTGCCCGGGGAAGGTTAAGTTAACCCACCGGAAGTCCCCTGACTGGGAGTCGCGGCGACTTCGTATACTAGCCTCAAGTCGCCCGTGTTTTGAACACGGTATTAAGTATTGGGAAGTGGTGACATTTTGGCCTTCTGTGGAAGAGTGTAGAGTTGTATCTGCCTCATATACACATTTGGATTCGCCCTTCATTGTTATTGGTTTAGCTGGCCGATTGATTATTCTCGGTCCAGCCGGCACTATACAAACTTCAAGTGTCTTATTGGTTTAGCTGGCCGATCGACTATTCTCGGCCCAGCCGGCACTATACAAAGTTCAAGTGTATTGTCAGACGAGCTCCCCGGTGACGATTTCCGCCCAGGAGCTACCCCTAGTCCTAACCCTCATCTCCCTATTGGACGGATTTACACTTTTCGCCCTAGGGTCCACCAGGAGAGCTAACCACCCAGTACTGACGGGTACACAAGGTGAGCTTTCAACATGCAACATTCGAGCAGTCGCGATCAAGCGGATGGAAGCGACCGATCCAGCCGGCCTCAAGCCGGATCGGATCATGACTCGGATGGACGGAGTACCCCCTCCGGTAGTCAGTCGTCTGGGACCCCCGTGGGTGTTCGCGTATCAGGGAGATTTTCTGATAGCGACTACACCACAATGGTGCGCGTGCCCGGATCTCTTGGTGACCCTGGATATCACCGCGAGTCCCTAGCGGGCGAAAGACCTAAACCTGTCAAATTCGTTGAAGATGTTGTGTCGGGTGGCATTGGGGAAGGCATATCGCCCCCAATGCTGCTGAAATTGGAAGGATGCGATGGTCGACTCGGATTGGGGGAGTTCGAGGTCGACTTTAAAGAAGAAGTTACTCCCCTAGAGGCTCCACCGGGGGCAGATTACGGTACT
>MIQA02006514.1:0-10500 GCA_001887855.2 Sclerospora graminicola
ACCTCCAAGTTTGACAAACACTGATTGGCTTCTCGACTTGTTCGATTGAGCTTGCATTGCACCCCGGATCGGAAATACTCCTCGGATAGTTTCGGCCACGCAATAATGGCTTGTACGAAACAGACCGCAGAGGAGTCACCGGGGGAAAGGTGAGATGGAGCTTAATCATAAGCTCGCGGCATTAAAGAAGCCTTCGTGGAGTAGTCATCATTGAGTATGAATAAAAGTTTGCCATTTACCTTTTTTTAATTGTTTAAATATGTCAATTTGGTTTGTAAACCTCACAGTGTGCGTAGGAAAATCTTAGGCTGTTCAAGCTTTTCATTTTGTTTATGTATGACAAATTTGGTAAGGGAAAACCTCACATAGTTTGCGTAGGAAACCTTAGGTTGTTCATGCTTTTCGTTTTGTTTAAGTATGTCAAATTTGGTTAGTATACCAGGGAAAACCTCACAGAGTCTGCGTAGGAAAACCTTAGGGAAATTGTCTATTTATTTTGTATGCTTGTATCGACTTTTTATTACAAGTTGTCACGCCAAGTTTATTTCTCAAATAAATGAATTGAGGCTTTGGAAGTGCCTTGGTAAAAATATCGGCTATCATGTCCTTTGTATTGCAATATGTAATAGCAAATTGTTGTTGTTCTACTTTTTCTTGAACGAAGTGATAGCGTATATCGATATGCTTAGATCTACCGTGCAATTCGGGATTATTCGCAAGTTTAATACAACTTTGGTTGTCTTCGTGAATTATTGTTGGCTTTGTGGATTGAAATCCAAGTTCACTTAGCAGTGTATTTAGAAATATTACTTCCTGCATGCAGTGACAGAGTGCAATGTACTCAGCTTCAGTTGTGGATAGAACCACAGTGTGGTGTTTTCGAGAAAGCCACGATATCGGACTTTTACCGATCATTGTCACAAAACCACCTATAGATCGTCGGGTACCTAAACAGCTCGCATAGTCAGAGTCTGAAAAAGCAGTAAGACTGTCCGTGAGTTGACGGGTAGTCTGCTGGATGGTTCCACCCAGAGTTAGTCCGTGGCTTTTTGTGCCATGAAGGTATCTGAAACCTCGAACTACTGCTTTCCAGTGTTCTTCTCCAGGGTTGGAGAGGTATTGACTTACTTCTCTCATGTAGTACGCAAGATCAGGGCGAGTGCCTATCATAAGATACATGGAGCTTCCGACTGCTTCGCGATATGTAATGTCTTTCATCATATTTCTATCAGCTTCCGTTTGAGGGCTCATGGCACTAGACAGTTTAATGTTGCGGTCAACTGGTGTAGTGACGGGATACGTCACAATATTTTTAAAGCGATCCAGGACCTTAGTTGCATATTTCTCTTGGTGAATGAAGATTGTTCGGTCTTTGCGGTTCCGCTCTATGGACCACCCGAGCAAGTACTTCACCTCCCCTAAATCTGAATCTCTGCTTCAGGGCAGATTTGATTTCAGTGACGAGGGCAGGTGTTGGAGCGATGATCAGAAGATCGTCAACATAGACTGCAATATAGCATGTCTGGTTATGGAGCGATCCGACAAAGACACATCGATCTTTGATGAGACGTCAGAATTTGATGCTCTCCAGGAATTTCGCGAGGGTTTGATACCAAACACGCGGTGCCTGTTTGAGTCCATACAAGCTCTTCTTGAGCTTGCACACCAAATGCTCTTTTCCTGGGATTGTAAATCCCTCAGGTTGCTCCATATAAATTTCTTCATCAAGAAAACCATTGAGAAAAGCAGTCTTCACATCCATTTGGTGAATTTCATAGTTAAGGATTGCTACAATAGTAAGAAGAAGACGAAGGACTTCCATTCGTAGCACAGGGGCAAAAATTTCTATGTAGTCAATACCAAACTGTTAGAGAAAACCTTTTATTACTAATCGAGCTTTAAATCGATCTACTTCGCCGTTGCCGTTGTATTTGACAACCCAGAACAATCGGTTTCGAAGTACTTTCCTTCCCGATGGCCGAGGGACAAGTGTCAATGTGCCGTTGTCATCATGAGACTTGATCTCAGATTGAGCAGCATTGAACCAGTCTTCAGCATGGGTAGATGTCATAGCTTCACGGAATGTACGCGGCTCGGCAATATAGCGAATAGCTAATAGGGTGTATATGAGATTGGCTCGACGATGTTCGGCTGCAATGTTCTCAAAACCGTTTAAAAGTGGAGCGGATTTTTCAAGAAGAACGTCATTTTGTTTACCTATGTCATCAAACTTGCGCTTGGTGCCTCGTTGGGATGG
Source organism: Sclerospora graminicola (assembly GCA_001887855.2). Classification (NCBI taxonomy): domain Eukaryota; phylum Oomycota; class Peronosporomycetes; order Peronosporales; family Peronosporaceae; genus Sclerospora; species Sclerospora graminicola. The sequence goes on from MIQA02006514.1 coordinate 2,258, forward strand.
TTGTGTAATAAAGCTATATGTTTGCTCGTTTCGGTGCAAAGCATCAGCCAAGGATGGCAAGTGAAGTGATTTAACCGCTGATGTAGATGCAGCCCATTCTGTAGGCTGATGGGTTACATTATAGGGTGTCGTAGGCAATATAATACGATCGGTATATGGGGAAGTATCATCCCTAATAGGTTGTTCTAGCTCTGTTGATCGATTTGTTGATCTATCTAATCCTGGTTCTGTTGGCAAAAATGCCAAGGAGGGGAATACGGTTTCATCAAAGGTAACATCACGGCTGTAGATAATCTTGCCAGTGGAAACATTAAGTAATCGAAAACCACGCTTATGGTCGGGTAGACCGAGGTACATGCATATAGTAGCACGCGGATCTAGCTTGTCCCGATGTGATTCTGGGACGTGGACAAAAGCTTTGCATCCAAAAACACGGAGATTCATGACGGAAGGTTTCTACCAAAGCTCATATGGCGTTTTATTATTTGTAACAGAGCTGGGGGTCATGTTCACCAGGTCGGTAATGTGGCGAACGCATTCAGCCCATAATTCACGAGGTAAATTTCCATCAAATAAGGTAGCCCGAACGCGTTCCATATAGGTGCGCATTCTTCTTTCAGCTACGCCATTCTGTTCAGGCGTGTATGCCATCGTAAATTGTGTTTTGGTTCCATATTTGTCCCACAGCGTCCGACCAAGTTTTTCATACTCTTTCGCATTGTCAGCTTGGAGAGTTTTAATTTCAGGGTCATAATAAATGGACGTGTATTCGACAGTGTGAACGTCAGAGCTAAAAACGTTAAGTGCCTTGCGGCGAAAGTCTTCATAGCATTCATATAGTTCTGAACGAACTTTGATAATATATGTGACTGCGAAACGCGTACAGTCATCAATAAAGATTAAAAATAGCGACAACCGGTTAGACTTGGTGTCGGCATTGGACCACATATATCACTATGAACCTTTTCAAGAGGAAATTTTGCACGTTCAACGATTTTATTTAGATTAAATGGTTGACGGTGTGACTTTGCTAGTGAACATGAAGAACATGTAATATCTAGTTGCGATCCTACTCCATCGAGTTCGTGATCGATGATCGCTTCATTCTTAGGCAAAGCCTGTAATATACGAAAGTTAGGATGACCCATTCGTTTATGTAAACGTAAAATGGCTGACTTACCATGAAGGGTGATCAGAGCCGTCGGGTTGCTGGTCGATATCGACTTCGGACTTGCCATGAATTGGTACAAGTCGGCATGCGTGGCAATTTTGGCCTTCACGCTAAAATGTTGACTCGTATTAATCGCGCATTGCATGCGATTAAAAGAGAAGCGAAAGTCTTCCTTCACAGCCGCAGGCACCGAAAACAAATTGAACTTGAGTTCGGGTGCGTAGAGGACGTTGCGCAGCATGAGCGTCTGAGGTCGTCCCTTGGAATCAATGACCTTGAGGGAGATATCACCAATCGCTAGGATCGGGATTTGGTTTTTCCCACCCACAGTGATCCAGCCTGTATAAGGCGTTGTTGTCGTGAACCACGCTTGGTTATACGTCACGTGGCGCGTACAACCAGAGTCGATAGTCCAGACCGGATCAACATCCGTGGAAGTCATCTTGGCTGTCAAACCAAACGTCGACACAGTGGCGGCCGTAATGGCAATCATCGCGCTGTTGTTGTGACGGGACTGATGGTACCCGTTGTTTCCTTGGTTGAAATTGCTGTTGCCACCATTGTACACACCGTTACCATTGTTGTAGGTATCGCTGCTTCCATTGAAGGTGCGCTGTGGGTTGTAGCCGGAATTTCCTTGGCTGTTTCCACGACCGGAATTTCGGTTGCCTTGACCGTATTCATGCTGACCAAAATTACGCCTGCCCCCATTACTATTGCGGCTGGTGCCACGCGAGTATGGGTGTTGACGATTGTTGTGGACATTGGTCGAGTTGCGTCGGGTGCTCATGTTATTGCTCGGCAACTTGAAGTTGGTAGGGATAACCGTGTTTGGTTTCACCTGACCAATCGACATGTGCTTCACCAACACACGGCACGTAGCCATTGTGTGGTTTGAGCGATCACAATACGAGCATATGCGTCGACTGTCAGTGTTCGTACCCACAAGGGCTTGAGCACTTGCAACAGGAGCAGTTGATACCAGAGCACGTTCATTCTGGGTTTCAATACTTTCGGGTGTACCCCGGGATAGCGCGAATCTTTCTTGCGCGAGTTTCTTGGTCACATGGGACTCCAAGTTACTCTTAAGCTCTCGAAGAGGCAATATTTCACGGTTTCCGCGCCAAATGCGCATCTCACTCTCCCACGATGCAGGCATCGCGTTGAAGAGGAACACAGAGAAGACATTATCGTCAAAACTGTTGTTCAGTACGGTATTAAGGCCGCTCATGGCGTCTTCGTACTTGAGAATGAACTCTGTCATGTCATCACCTTCCTGGTAACGAGCATTGTACAGGTAGTTCATAATGCCGTAGGGATCACCGTAAGCCTTGGTGCCCTTGTATCGATCGCATATGGCTTGAAAAATATCGTAAGCCTTGTCGAAACACTTGACAATTCTGATATGCTTATCATCAAGCGTCTTCATCAAGAATGACTTGACTTGAGCATTCAAGCGACGCGTCTGAGCAGCAGCAAGGAGAATCTTGTTTCTCGCTTTGGCTTTAGCCTTCGCCTTGGCTCGCGCCTTGGCTTTTGCTGCTTTTGCTCTTGCCTTGGCAACCTTCCTGGCATTCAGTGTTCCAAAAGATTCAACTTGAGCAGAAGCTGGGAGCACAGGGGTTGCAGGCTTTGATACATCATCGTTTCCATCTTGAACTGCCGAATCCTCGATCGTGAGTCGGCGGACGTCGGTTGATGCGACAAAATCTTCTTCGTCGTCGTCGATTTCTTTATCCGGTTCCACATTTTCGTCATGCGAGTCATTTTCTTCAACATAGTTGGAATCCGAATCTGGATCATCGTCGGTGTCCGAAACCATGTCCTCGTCGTCATCGTCAACGACTGGGTTTAGCTCGTAGTTGGGGTCTTCAATAAATCGAAGCAGGTTCTTCCCGTCCAGGTATGGTTGAATCCGGGTCTTCCAGACGTCAAAGTTGTCGGAACCGGTCAGGCGAGGAAAATCGGATGAGGTGGAGCTTGGGCTCATAACCTGTTGAAGTGATAGCACGTTGCGCGTAGAGGTAGGGAAGGTAGAGAAAGAATTTGCTGGTAAGGAGGCAAAAAGAATTATATTTCACTTTTATCAAGGACACTAAGCATTATGTTTGTAGAGACATTCATGTAGAGTCAGTAGAAACATTAACACTTAATGTATATATGCACATATAAGTGCAAGTGTAGCGGATGCGATGCCACTTATTCTCTTATGTTTTTATTCTTCAAAGATGACCAAGGGTAATGCTTCCTTATTAGATAAGATAGGTAACTCTTATAAAGGGTAAATGTACTGCGTACAAGCCATTTACTCCAACATATACACCAAAGCTCAATTGGTTTCGTCAAATGTCCAAAATAAAATCAGCAATGACCAAAATTATTCGTCGAACCTGGTACAAATAGTACCTCCTATAAACAATCTTATTTAAAAAATGGATGTGTATTTGATATCGTCTTCGGTGCATAGTTACTTTTCATTGATTATCGGTTGCAACACTTTCTAGCCAGTGCGCACATTTCTGGTTGCGATCAACAGCAACGATCACAAGAATTTATGATATCGTTATCTCTATGACGTACTAGCTGTGGAAACTTTGGAGAGCATCAGGTCGCGTTCGACGTAATTCTTCTCGGCATTGTTACCACTATTGAGGATGTTTACAACCGCTGTATAGACACCGTCCTCCAGTGTTTTTTTCTTCTATTAGAGACAAAAACATAAAACATAAACGTTAATAATTCACTCAAGCTACTGATTATCCATTCGTTGAGAACGCTTCGAGAAGTACCGTTGACGACCACAGTCATGTGGGAAAGCTCTTTGACCTCCATGCGACCTATGACGAGACTGTCAATGTTGTAACCTACACAAAACTACCAAAACAAACATAATATACTAATCAAACGCATTACCAAATAATCGGATGTCGTAATTTATTTCATTAGCTGGATTAGTAATGCAGCTTGCAAGATCGAGTACCGCTGAAACTTGTGCATTCGCTTCTTTAAAAAGCGCGACTTTGCTGGCGTGGGGATTTTTCTTTTTGACGTTAAATACACGTCGAAAAGGACGGTAGGTCCCTGGTCGCACACTTGTGGGCTTGCATAAGGCTCGTTCGCCACTCTAGCAAATGTAGACGAACGATACGCTGCGTTATTGGTGAATCATTTCTGAAGCTAAAAGGACTTCTGCATCTGTTCATTCCATCTTCTACATGCCGATGTAGCGACTAAAGCACAAGTGTTAGAGCTAGCATACAAACACCAAAAGAGCTTCGCGCACCTTATTAGACCCATATATGTTTTGTACACCACATCAGGACCATCGTTCAGCTCCGAGTGACGTGTTCAGGGTCCAAAGGCTGTCGATCCTTCTCCTTCGGCCGAGCCTCGCGCGCCAACCGCGTCATCTCTTGACTTAATCGATATGCTGGGCGCTGCTTGGTGGCTGGTTGGAAGTGAGAGTTTTCCTGATAAATACTATCGTGTTCGCATAATGTGTTTGGCGCGCGCACACCACACCTGAAGTTTACATTCCGCTCGATATTAAATTTTTGGTCGGTTGTTAATTAATTGGTAGATGTATACCCTTTGAAAAATGATTGTGATTGTTTATATACTAGTCTGTTCAGGTAAAGAATGTGCACAACGGAGAAATGAAGTTTCAAAAAAACTATAGCTCCAATTTTGGTATAATTTTCACTATTGCGTTTGCAGCACTTTTCTCTATGCAGTGGAATTTTTAGGCATTTATTTGAGGAGTTTTGCCGTCAATACGAGGGTTAATGTGAGCAATATTTTGGGTCTGATACTAATTTTTTCGCAAAACGCAACCATCGCAGCGATATTATCCAAAAATACAGTTTTAGAATTGTCTAATCGAGCTCTACCTAGTGAGTCCACGCGATAGGGCTGAAAAGTGGTGCAGAGCACGCAACGCTTCAGATTCAAAAGAAGGTTTTTCAAGACCAAAGAAAATATTTTCGCCAATGGGATTCCACTTAATATTTATTACTCAATTTTAGAAAATGTAACCCTTGATTTAAGCTTTTCCTACATTTGGTCTTTCGACACCAAAATTAGCACAATTTTTAGCTTAATGGGGTTTAGATATGCCACTGCCCAAGCAGCAAGCTGCACAAACTGCCACCGGATCTCTTATCCGAGCAACGGAAGGACAAATTGTGCCAGCAAATCATTCGTACTAGTACGCGCCAGATTAAACTCTACCTTGCTGAGTGCGAAGGTAAAGGATGGGGCGTGGTAGCTGCCCAGCCGATTGATTCTGGTGAGTTCGTGGTTGAATATACAGGCGAGCTCATTTCGTCCCAAGAGATGCGACGACGGTATCAAGATTGCTATGACCGTCAGGCGCTTAATTACGTAATGTCACTGCGGGAACACGTAGGTCGACAAGGCAACGCGACATTCGACTTTGACGTTGTGGGCACCAATGTTGATGCCTCACATCAACCACAGTTGTTCACCCAATTTGGACGTCAAGGCTGAGATGATGATGCTGATTGAGTTACTAGCGGAAAACTCGCACGAAGTGTGGGATACCAAGTACACAGCTACTGGATGGCGCTACGGTGTAAAGTTTGATGAAAGTGCCAAGACGCATCCATCATTGAAGCCATATATGCTGTTGGAAGAGCACGAAAAGGCTTTAACTCGTGAAGGCGTGACGTCAGTGCTCAAGTCGTGCATTTATCTTGGCTGTACGTTTTCCATCACTCATCGAAGAAACACTGATAGCTAGAAAAAGGACTGCGATAGAGTCAGAAGAAAGAAGGAGGAGGTTCACTGCACTATTGAAAGAAAAAAGAGCGTCTATTGCAGCTTTTTCTTGGGGAAACCGGGTTTCGAACGCAGTGGACTCAGTTTTGGACTCGTTTGGGCGTTTGCAAAGCTCTTGGCTGCTCGTTTCTGCAGTTCGGCGATCGTCAAGGGTCGATCGTCATCCTCGACGTCACTTTTCGGGGATTCTGGTTCCTCAGTAGTCTCCATACTCGTGCTGTCTTTATTCGACCCAGATTGGATGGGACTTGTTACCTTGGAGACATTGACTCGTACAAGTCCCCTCTTATCCAAACAATGGGGCAATAAAGTTCGTACAACAGAGAGCGAACGCACTGCTGGATCACTAGGATGTAATTGTACTCCCATGATGGACGCACGAGGAGCTTGAACTGGATGCAAATGTCGAAGACGACGTGAAAATTCCATGATGAGTTGATGACTTCGCTCTTCAATAATCTAGTTGATGAGAAAGAGTGGAAGGTTGGTTAGATTTAGTCATGTGATGAAGGAAAAAGGATATGGAAAAACAAAATCAACCGCTAGGAATTGAAGAATGTTGCCCACAGTTATCCCCGAAGCAGCGAAGAGATCATTCATGGAACTAATCCGTACCTAGACAAGAAAGTTTTGTAACGAAATGAGTGACGTGCTGGAAAAGAGAGACATGGATCTCGCATTGTGACGCACCATAACTGCTTGTTTGTCTTTGACTGAGACGACTTGATCATACGATGGCATCTACAAACAACCACACCATGTTATCCAACTGGAAAGGGATAGGATACTTTGTCAACCGGCATGACGTCATGACAGCCCAAAGCAGTGTACATTCTCGTGACAATGTGGACAAGGGGCTGAAACTCGCGCGTCGCTGCTGTATACAGACGTTCAGCTTGGGCCTGTTCCGTCAAAAGTCTATCCACAACGATCTCCAGTCAGTTTTTTTCGCTTTCAAACTCGGTGAGTTGACGTACTTTTCACGCGTTTCCACTAACTTGTCAATCATTCGCTTTCGTCCATTCACGTTGCTCTCTTGCATGCTGCTCTTTAATCTAGACAGACCACATTCAACCGCTTGTCAGGTGATTTCTCTCTCTCTTTCTCTTTCTCTACAAAGAACAGAAGCACCCCCCCTACTTTTGAATCTCTTTTTTCATGGCCATTTTTTCCTCTTCCAGTCGTTCCACTTCATCGCTCGTGCTTTGAATGTAGCGAAAGAGCGCAAAGTGATTCTCTTCTTTCGTCGCATACATGTCAACCAATTGATGGTAATCGTCTACGCCCATTTGTTCTTGCAATGCTCGAAACGTTGATTCAAACTCCTCGAGCTTGTCATTCACTGAGGCAATCATCCGCTTGTCTTCTAAAGCCTATTCAATCAAAAAGAAGAAGAATAAACACAGCAGCCTTCTTTCTTGACAAGCAACAACTTACTTTGAGCTCCAGCTTCTGCAGATTCTTCTTGAGTTGTTGAGATAAACCTACACTTTATTGACGCTTGATCCTCGGAGCGCCAATAAACCTTAACATTCACTACAAAAATGTTGTCCATTAGTACCCTTTTTGTCGCCCGTTTTGGAGCACTGATACGGCGCAGTGAGACCGGAAATCTTTAGAGTGAAGTCTTGTGGTGACGGACACGCGACGTCAATATTAAGTACTCGATGCCAGCGCGACGGCACCCAGCAAAGATGCCACGCAATATCGGTCAGTGAAGCGCATGTCTGGGGCCTAAGGTGTTGGAATCAAAGTAACGGAGCTCCCTTGCATATTTTTCGCTGCTCCGACTGCGTAATGAGAAAATTAGATCAATTATTAGGGGGATCAAAATGTGAAGCAGTAAGAGTTAATGAGATCTACCTTTGCTGGATAATTTACTTAGCCTTAAAGTGCAATAAGCCATAATGACGCCATGCAAAACTCAGCAGCCATCACGCACACACCACGAGTCCCCGCTTCGAAAAACCAGTCGATATCTTCGTTAACCGACTTTAGACGTTAATTTATATCGCATGGCCGCTTTCCCTCGCTCATATTCTACCACACTTGCCCTACATGGTGGGTCGATCAACACTGTATTGATCTATACTACAATGGTTGGCGCGAATACTGCGGTGTTTGTTGGCTTCGAATTATAATTTTGGCGCGCAGTTTTAGATAATACGTTCACCTCAAAATGAAGGTATATTTAGCCAATAAAATGTTTTTATCAATTTTGTGGTGTCCACAAAAAACCCTTGTGCACATTCTTCTGATGAACAGACTAGTA
>MIQA02006517.1:0-13015 GCA_001887855.2 Sclerospora graminicola
GTGAACCAATGAAAGCGACTTGTGTCTAAGACAGCGAAACGTATACTGATTTTTATCCCTATGTCCAATACTCCTTTTTGTGTAACCTATCCAAAATATCCCGGCTGGACAGTTATGTGTCTTACCTGAAGTAGCCCGATCGGATGCTCTTTTGTGTATCGGCCCGGCCGGTACACCAACCCCAGATGGTACCAACCCGGCCGCCCTAGATGGTACCAACCCGGCCGGTACACCAACCCCAACTGGTACCAGCCCGGCCGGTACAACGAGTCTAGCTGGTACCAGCCCGACCGGTACACCGAACTCAGCCGGATCGGCCGGATAGCCATCCATCTAAGCTCACTTGACCGCTGGCGTTAGCACTTCCTTGGCAGCTCCACGTCCGACCCTGGTGCTTCCTCCGTCCTCTGAGAAACTCAAACTCCTTCAGGACCCTTCGCCCATACCTTCCGATCAATCCGCCCTTTGGTTGTCCACCATCCGAGGTCATCCCGTTCGCCTGGTCCGCTAGCCCAACTACCCACGTCTTCGGCCACACCCAACTGACCCGACTCCAGGCCTGGCGCCGTCCTTCCGCTGGTACATACGCTCGGCGACGGCCATCCGGCATCTATGCCCTTGGTCCACATTTTCCGCCAATCAGAAGACGCCCTCTGGAAAGTACTTCACACCTTCCCATCAATTAATTCACAGGTCACTTTACCACAGCCGCCCCTGAGTCTTGTCACAGCCGCACAACGGTTGAGGCACGACCTCACCTGAACCAAGTCGATTTGATCCTGCTTACCCATGCCCCGCTTCGGTACGTCATCTGACTGATTTATGACAATTTTTGTGAACCCGGTCGGTCTCCCGGCCGGCTGTCAATCTCATCCGCAGATGCTGATCTTATCTTGATATATTTTCAGTCCTCCAAATCGACGAGGATGACATATGCCGACTTATCCTAGTGGATGACGACACGCCCGCCAGCGGGGTGGAAATCGCAGAACCGTCGGATTCATCCCGTACTCCCGATCTGGTGCTGTCGAGCGCTGACGGTGAAACGGCGCTCCACATTCACGGTCAGGCTTGCGGTGACCGGGACAGATTGAAGGCCGCCGTCTCTTTCCTTCAGGCGAAACTCCGATCCTGTCAGGCCGACTCTGAAGTTCTGTCGCGGAGATGCGTGACACTTTGCGTGATGCTAGACCGCGCGGGGCCCCGAATCTCCGAGCTGAAGCGCAGCCGTCAAGAAGCAGTGGACGAAATAACCCGCCTCAGGGTCATTGTAGGCCAGCTTACGGACGCCCTGCAACAGGCCGCTACACCGTCCGCCCCCACCTCCGAAGTGGTTGGGATGGAGAAAAGGCTGGAGATGTTAACCGCCCAAGTGGATAGCTTGGAACACCTCCAAACTGATCTGGTACAGCAACTCGCTCCCGCGAACCGCCGGGCCGATGAAGCTGCCGTTAGGACATCTTCCTTGGGACCGAGTGACCTTCAACAGCAGGTGACCGATCTCGAGGGCCAAGTCGCCAGCCTGACGGAAGCGAGAAATCGTCTCCGCATGCTGGCAGACGTCGTCGAACCCCTCCGGGTTGCCAATCAGGAGTTGGTTCACCGCTCAAAACTTCAGCGTAAGTGTTTTTTCTCTTCTTGTGTTGTAAACCGGTCGCTTGCGGTTTCCATGCCCCCATCACCCCGCAGTCCAGCAGTTGGAACAGCTGAAACAACAGTCCGCCGAGATTTCCGACGTATCCCAAGAGTTATCACATCTTCGCGCTCGACACCGCCAGGTGTCCCACGAATTAGATACCTTGCGGGACGACCGAGACCACCTGCGCGAGTCCCACGCTCAAGCTCTCCGCCACATTTCTTCTCTGGAGCAGCAGTTGCAAGAAGCTTCCTCCCGGCAACGAGAGCTGCGGACTGAGCTTTACCAGGTCCAGCGAAGTCATCGTGACGCCCATGATGAGCTGACTCGGGTCGACCGTTTTTGCGCCGCTCTGCTGGATAAAGAGGATCGTTTTCGGTCCCTGTTATGCAACCTACAAGACCATCTTGAAACGAACCCAGATCGCTCCTCTCCTACAAGCTCCTTTGAGTGCACGAGAGGCCATCATGGCCATCTTGAGGATGGTGGATCAGTGGAAAACCTTCCCACCGAAATCATCCCGGTCATCTGCCTCAACGGAATCGGGACCTGGGGAGCTTCCCGCCGGCCCTAATCCGCCCCTGGCCGGTTCGGACCTCTCGTCCGCCTCTGCGGGATCGGGGAATGGAAAACGTCCGGCCAGTTCTAACCCTTCCCTGGCTGATTCCGATCCGCCTTCCGCCTCTCCCAAACGGAGAAAAAGGAGTGAATCCTCCCCCTCGCACCGATATTATCCGGGTAATTCGGCTAGCGAACAAGAGCTTGAGTCGGACAGCGACGATAGCTTGTTCGCAATGGGGTCCGCCGCCGTATCTCCACACATTTCACCGTGGAGAACTGGTCTCACGCCTGGCTCGTCGTCTAGCTCCGAATATGACTCGGCATCCAGCTCGGCCGCCGCTTCACCATCCGGCTCGGCGGCCGCTTCGCCATCCGGTACCCAGATTGGCTCTCCAACTGATTCATCCTCGGGTTCAGATCCGCCCTCCCCTAGGTATATATATGATGATGACGAAGAAGACGAGGATTACGACGAACAGCAGATGTTCGCTGATCTCGCGTGGACACCCGTCGTCGCCTCTCAAATTCTGGTAGCCAGACGGTGGATCACCCAGTTCCTGATAGGGTTATCGATTTGCAGACTCCGCCGCCGGATGGGTTTGGATCCGGAGGGTATGAGCCGACTGATTCCTCTTTGCCTTGTCACCCTGGCCTCTCAGGTCGCCCGTCCCCTAAATTCCAACGGAGTAGCAGAAGAGAAGGTGGAGGAGAATGAAGATGACATCCCTGATCAGTGGTTGACTCTCGACCTGATCGATCCAGGAAAACCTCTCTCCTAAACTCCGGCCAAAACCCGGCGGCCAAAACCCGGCGGCCATCTCCGGCCGGACCTCGTCCCAAATGTCGATCAGGACCAAACCCAAGATCCGGTGGAGCACTCTGACCCCTATGCCCCCTTTTTCCAAACTTCCGCTTTTGTGGCTGCCGGACGGGCGCTTCCCCAGTGAGGCGGATCAGTCCGCCATCCTGCCTTGGCCGGTCGAGCAGCTGAGAAATTTAAGTCTTGCCGATATTTCCAGTTCTCAGCTCGCTCACTCTCTGTCCCGTTCACTTCTCTGGATATTCCCTCGGTCACGCAAGTCGCCTCCATCAGCGACTTGGCGCCCCGACATGATGAGGTCGGGTGCCATTGACGCGCTTATGAAGACCGAGCCTTGAAGAATCTTGGCCGGGCCAACGAATTTACGCCTGAATAGCTCGGTGCTTGCGTACGGCGATCAGTGCTGCGCGATCGGGCCAGAACAGACAACGTCCTCTCGTCCAGATCAGTCGATTCGTCGTCCGAATCAATCACAAGACGTGATCGCTTGGCGGGAATCATCTTTTTCTTCGACGAGCTGGTCTGCTTACGCTTCCCAGAACTCGAGACCGAAGGCGCTGATCTTGGAGTCGCCGGTGAACGAGATTGAAATGACGCAGAGGCTTTTGAAGTGCTGATCACGGGCTGATCAGCACTACGGACAGGCAAAGAAGCGACCGAGGACGCGGGCGAAGGCGGGCAGACTCCGGAGACTGTGGCGGTGTTCCAGATGAAGTAAACGAGCTGATCAGCCCAGGAAGCCGTTGTAAGGCCGTCCGAACTGACCCCGAACCGGTGTCCGGTTTGGTCCACCTATCCATAGTCTGCACCGCGAGGTTTTTCAGGTCGGCGTTATGCTGAAGCCAGGCGCGATCATCGAGCTCTAGGGTTTCAAGTTTAGCCCGAGCAAGATTAAGCTCGCGCCGGCAATCTTCAGCCACTTTCCGACTCTCGCACAACCTTTTCTGTATGTCGGTGCGGCCGATGCGAGAATCAGAAAGTTGTTTGGCCAAGAGCTGGACCTGCTCATCCGAATAGCGAGCCTCGACCTCCCGACGCTCTACATCCTCGGCAGTGCGGATCTTGTCGTGCAGCGGCTGATCACGATCGAGACGGTGATCATCGATGCGTTGAAGATGATCTACCATCTCGACCATCGAGTTTTTCATCGCCTCAATACGTTCATCTGGAATAAACATGAAGAGTCAAATACGGATTACAGAAGAAGCGAATGAGATAAACGTACCCTGATCGCGGATGGTGATAGTCAGCGAGTCGATCAGCGACTGTAAAGAGGCGACGGTGTCCGAAGGCTTGGAAAGTCGCAGAGCAGCGAGGTCAGCCGACAACTGATCACGCTCCATCGTCAAACCCTGAACGCGATCAGTCATGTCTCGCAAGTCTTGGCCAAGCCGGTCATGATCTAGCCGGAGAGTCGATAGCTGGGCAGCCAGATCAGCGGAATCATGTGCCAAGGAATCAGCCACGATCCGACGGTCAGATAACTCAGCGGTAAGTGCCCGGTTGGTATCGTACAGAGAAACCAACTCGGGAATTGCACTTCGGAGTTCCGACCGTAGCCGACAAGCCTCCACGGGCCCCAACGTGAATGGGCCCGATCCATCTATCAGGCGAGTGAGCTGCTCCAAGGAACGGAGAGGGCGATCTGACGGAGGTCGAGCAGGAAGACTCCAAGACGGTCGATATGAAGCGAGAGCAGTTGTCGGACGGATGAGGCTGGTCGTGATCGGCGTAGAAGTCGTGATCGGGGCGATCGCAGGAGTAGCCGAGCTGGAAACGGAAGGCGAAGAAGCGATCGGGCGGGCAGCCGAAGAAGACGAGGAAGGAAGAAGATATTGGCTTGCGTCGGCCATGGTGATCGCCAGAGAGGAAGTTTAAAAGTGAGTGAGTCGAACTGCAGTCGTTGTGCAGCTGCAGTTAGTCTCAGGGGCGGCTGTGGTAAAGCGATCGGAAAATATTGGGACTGAAGTGGACCACACATGGCCGTTAATTGGTGACGATAGAACACCCATCAACATATGACGGTTGATGGGTGGGAAAAGGTTGATCACGGTTAAGAGGAAAAGGTGGCGGACAACGTATATTCACGACGTGGAGAAATCAGCCAAGTATTGTCGCTAAGCCCAGTCCCAGACACTGACGGAATGATGGAGATCACGATCACGATCGTTACTACAGTTACTAAGTGGAGTTCCCGTGGATGTAATAAGAAAAGAGCGACTGTTGACATGACGTATCAAGGGCAGGTGACCAGTCGATCTCTGAATGGTATAGTGGTTGAAGTTGATCATGACACGAAGTTACGGCCTGATCAGCCTATCATGCCCGAGCAATGAAGATTAGATGAGGAATGAAGTCGGGCATGTGGAGTGACAGGTTGTGTGAGTGATGAGAACCTTTGGTTGGTCCGAATATGATGTGGCAAGGCCTGATCAGGCCTGATCAACCGAGATCGGTGTTATATGGTTGTCCTGACGGGGTATAAAGATCGGAAGTGTGGCTTAGAAGATGAATTGAGTCGTGATGATGATGACCCAGAGCGTTCCCGAGGTGATCAAGGGCTGATCGGCCTGATCACCACCTGATCACTCGGTTGATCACTATGGCGATCGTGATCAGGGCTGATCAGCCTCTGATCAGCGTTCAGATGCAAGGGCAAGGAAGTTCTCGGTTTGGTCGGACTGTATACGAAGTAGACAAGTGCTGAAGAGCAGATCTCAAGTGGTTTCAAGGTCGTTTGTTAAAGATCGGGATGGGCTGAAGATCTTTCGAAGAGTGGTTCATGTGAGGTTATCTTCATTTTCCCAAGTGGGCTCTTCGAACCCTTTCCACTGTATGAGATACTCTCGGTTCCTTCTTCCATTTCGTATGCGAGTCTTAACACGGGAATGCACAATTTTCTCCACTCCCACTCATCATCTCGGCCTGGTTCGTCCCAAACTCCTCTGATAACAACTCTTCTTCCAGATTGAACCCATCTTCGACTGCGATACTGTCTTGTGGCCATTTCAGCCGCGAGATGTACGGTTTAAGACGTCCGATATGTACCAACGGGAATTTTTTGTGTCCGCCACTTGTAATATAAGCCGATACACTGATTTACTCACTCGGTCTTCTATCAGATAGGGCCCATGCCACAGATGTGCTAGTTTTCTCACTAGTCTAGTCTTCACCAGGTCGTGATACAGCCACACTAATTCTCCAGGCCTGTTATCGGTACGTGTAGTAGTCCATAATCCATCAGCCAGTTTGTTGTTATGTTTCTTAGCTCTCTTTGCAAAGAGTGTCGTTTGGATGAATTCGGCTTGCGCTCTGGCTCGCTCTTGTTGATTCACATGTTTCTATCGCCACTCCATTGCTTCCTTTTCTGGTAGCGATCCGTCTTTGGGGGATATCATTGCTTCCATTGTCGTTCGTGCGTTCCAGCCGTGCACCAAATAGAAAGGAGTCTGATGATGTTGTAAACTTACAGAAGTACTTAGCGCCAATTCCAACTGATGTACATATCCGTCCCAATCTCGCTGCTCTGGGTCTGAAATGTAACATTTTATCGCCTTGATCACTGTCTGCACTGTTCGCTCTTGTTTACCATTCGCTTGTGGTCTGTATGCAAGAGTTGGTCGTTGCTTCTGTTTTAGCATACGATTGAATCTTCGAAATACTGAACTCATAAATCTAGGATCTCTATCATATCTCTTGAATATTTGAAATTGATGCCTTTTATGTATGTCTCCGCTACGTCTTGAGCCGACGTGGAACTAATGGGTACGAGCACAATGTATCCAGAGAACACACAGATGAAGCATAGCAACGCTTCGTGTCCTTCGTAAGTCCAAGGTAGAGTGTTCCCAGTCCTGGTCGCCATACTCTTCTTCTACGGAACGGTTGGATCCGGGCGGATGGTCCTCGTACCTAGCGGCCGGTTTGATTATCTCCGACAGCTTGTTCATTTCTGCCAATCCGTCCAACAATCCTGGATCAGAGACGGTGAGGCCAACCTGATCTTGCATGGTGCCCAAGCTCTGATCCCTTCCTCTCTCTCCTCGCCTTCACTTCAAACTTGGATAATACTTGAATTAGTGGGCTGGAGTGTGTATTCTTGCTCCTTAGCACGAAGGTCTTGAAAGTAGATGACGCAGCTCGGTTACAGTAGCATCTTTCCCTCGATGATATTCTTGACACGAATAGATTTTGTCGCGCCGTTTGTGCTCATCAAGGATGATGCCAGGTTCCGATTGGGGTCAATTATTGTAGACAGTCGGTTGATATTTTGAAGGAGTTGGTCTTGGGCTTCCTCACATTTAAGAAGCCAAGTAGGACATCGAAAAGGTAAATTTCCAGTTTTGCTGGCAGATTCTGAAAGCATGATCGGTACAGCAAAATTGGGCCCCAAAAAGATGACAGCTTGAACGAATAAATTTATTGAAAGAGTCGATACTGCCAAGGCAGTAGTCGATGCGATTCTTGGACTTGGGACTAATGAACACCTTCTTGTGTGGATGTTCGAGGCGCCAAAGTCAATCAAACCCAGGCTAATCATTCAGTCAAATAATTCAGAGCGGCCATTCGAGTGATATGGTGTGGACGGGGAAGCTCGGGATCAAATGTCATGTTGAGATTCCCTTAAATTATGTGATAGGCAGAGGGATCAAATTTTCGTGATAAAGAGTCGAAAAAGTTGGGGCTCTCCGAAGGTTGAACGAAACCATAGACAACATGAAAGTTGAACCGAACTTTTTTTAGCAGATATAGCCATGCAGCGATTCTCCAGGGAAGCATTACCGGAAGCAAGTAAAGGTTCTTCGTGAATACCCTGAAAAGGGGGGGATCCATTGAATAGTAAAGCTACCCTGTCACGGGAATCATACACGCTCGCAGATTTGCTGGACCAAAAGGAGCGGGTATGGTCGTCGGAGGTATGTAGAATATTATCGTTTTGTTGATTTCCGAGGGAAGGGGATGTATCATAAATTGTCGGTAATCTATCGACACGGAGATTATTGAGGCAAGCGTTTGGGCAACCCTTGTCATAAAGTGCTTGATTCTTATGATTTTATCGATTCTTTGGCATTTTCTTGGTACGCAAATATTTTCTCTAAGTGAACTCAAGGGTTTTACTCCACTTATCCGATTTTTTTTTTTAGTAATGCTCCGTCTCTCACTGTTCATGATAGTGCCCAACGCAGCCAATTATCCAGCACGTGGTTTCCAGTAGACTCTCAATTTGGTGGTTTGGATTTACCAGAAATCAATACTTACTTAGAACTTCTTCAGGTCAATTTGATCTGCCAACTTATACGATACTGCCGCCACAATTTGTCGTCTGCTCCCAAATGGTTTATCCCTGCTAAGGTCGCTATTGATGATGCCTTTCAAGGTCAGGGTACCGAGCATTAAATTCTTTATTTATCGCTCTCGCGATCTGCTCCGTCATCTCGATGGAAAGCTTTTCTTTCATATTGGAGGGCAGCTTGGCAGTTTGGGTGTTCGAAGATTCTTCCTAAGTTACAAAATGGCAATCTGTTATTCACAAACTCACATGGCCGCTTTGGAATAATCTCTTTTTACGTTTCACGAAGAACAAGAATCGCAAGGCCAGTCAATTCTTAAGTCATCAAGGCAACACACGCATCTCGAAATTTTGCAATTGTCTCGGATATGTTCGTGATGAGCTCTTTACGAGAAGATTTGGTAACTCTTCTACTTTCAGCATGTCCTAGCTCTCCAGCGCCATGTAACACAGAGTGTTTAAAAACGGACCAAAAGACGGCCCAGTTGATGACCAGGCGGGCACTGAGGACCAACAGATATCCCGAGTGTAGTCGAGTCATCGTTTCCCAATACACGAGAACCCAAATCCCGAAGATGTTCATAAAGTGACATGCCTGTGGAGTCCCAGGCACGGAAAAGAAATATGTTTTGTCTGCATACCTATGGCAGCGCAGTAATCTTAAACACGGTTTAAGAAATCAAGCGCATGGTGAAGATCATTCATTAAACCAGTGATATAAGTAGCATTGTAGAGGGCTCAATGAGAAATGGTCATCTTGGCGTACACCAGCTCCCAAGCTAAAGTAGTCTAAACGAGAGTTTTTGATGAGAACTTGGACTAATGTTCCACTGAAAAGTGTTCTGAATCATTTACGAATGTTGGCCCCAAACCCCCAGTGTTGAGAACGATTTCAAGGGCCTGCCAGTTGACACTGTCAAAAGCCTTAGCAAAATCAAGGCAAAAAACACCAGCAGGCTTACGTGAATTGGTATGTTTGCAGTGATCTTGAAGATCAAGAAAATAGCGTAGAGCGTGACGGGATATCCCTTCCACGAACAAATGCATTTTGATCCATACCGAGAAGTGAATGTAAAACTTGGTTGAACCAATAGACCAAAGCCTTAGGGTCAAACCTGGCATCTTGATTGAGTAGAGTCAGACGGCGGTAGTTTTGTGGGTCCGATCTTGAACGTTTCTTAAGAAGTAGCGAAAGAAAAGCACAACGTTGAAACTTGGTCATGCGGCCCTTCCGGAATTGAGCAGAATAAACAAGCTCAAAACAATCGCCCATTAGATCGGAAAGAGTTGATAGTATTCTGCACGTAGTCCATCAGATCCGTGTGTTTTTTTCGCGCGCCGTGTATATGATAGCGTATATAAATAGAAGTCGTTGGCGGTAAGAGGAGCATCAAGCATGGCGGTTTGTATGGAAACCAGTCTCCGGTGGCTGTGTCGTAGAATGTCTTGAAGTTTGTATTGATCGAACAGCCTTGGTCAATAGCTAGGTCTGTTGAGTTGGATTGGAAAATTGTTGCCCAATATTCACGATGAGTAGCCTTGATAACGCGTGGGTCCCTTGAAATTCACGATGGTGTGCCGAAGAAATGTTAAGCTTCAAGCAAGGTTCTAAAAAAAATGTTTGGATGACGGTTCACCCGAAGTTACATCAGAGTCAAATTTTGAAACAGAATGCCGTTCCTTTTTCAATGTGAATGGTTTAAATTCCCATTCTCTCAAGATGTAACAAGATCTCTTATCTCGTTATCAAGTTATCGCCTTTCAAGAACTAACCTCGCCAACCCTCGTTTGTGCATTTCACATGTGGATATTCAACAAACAGGACATTTTCACCGCCCCTAACAGTGGTGAGGCGAGTACTTACCTCACAGACTATACCTCCACTTCCATTTCAGCAACTCCGGGGTTCCAGATATCATTCCGTTTGGTCTCTTGAAAATACATTGAACCAAGATACATTACCTTTTTATTCCGACTTTCACTTTCGACTACAACACAATGGATTGGGCTTTTGCTCTGGATCACATTGGATGTTAACTGTGTTTACGTTTGCCGAGCTATGGAATTTCCCACGCATATTCTTTGGGATTGTTGTATTGCACAACAGCTCTGGAATCGCTTCTTTGCCCCCCTTTCAACGAATTTTTAAAGCGACACCTAGGTCTTCCTCCATTATGACTGTGGTAGTGCTGCCAAGATCAACCAACAGCCATGTGTTCTCAACCTTGTCCCCAAGCTTGACCACCAGTCCCACTTCACTTTTTAACAAATCATATGCTTTCTGCCCGTCGTGGTTAAACTATTATGTGGAAATCAGTTCCAAGAGTCTTGACAATATCTATCATGAGATATTGGGCTACGTTTACTGATTTAGAATGCATGTACGAAGCCATTCATGTCGTCTCTTGAATTGCGATTGTCGATTCATCAACGGACGACCGACAAAAGATATTTACCCACAAGTTGTGGGTCACAACTGGTCGTCCACAAGTCTCAAAGCACGTGTTCGCTGGGAACACCAAGTACAGTTTCATCGGCTCACCTACCTCGCGCGAAAGCATTGCCACCAAGAAGGTATGTACGATGGCGTTCCCATCGGACTTTGATGCCTACTCGTGCTGATATTGGAGCAGCTTTTTTGTAGGTGCTTTGTGCACGACAATGGAAAGTCATCGACACAACATCGAGGAACTGCACCGGGAAGAGAGGCTACTGTAGGTCGTCTCTTCGAGATGAAACCGTTGCGAGTCCGTACCTACTGGCAATGTGTACGACTCGTCCCAAAGGCAGCGATCAAGGATACCCCACGTGACGAGTTCGTTCCAGCCGAGATTGCAGAGTCGGCATACTGCCTCGTGTGCAAGAAAGGAATGAACTACTGATCAAGCGGCAATGTCGTTGTTGACCACATGAAGACACACACCGCGATCTCATCGAGAGCTACAGATCGTCAAGTCATCGAAAGAAGACGCGCTCGAAAATACGAAAGTCACTGGACAGTGGAAGATATCTCCACTGAAGAGAAGCACCAAGTCAAGAAAGCGCTCACAAAGTGGATCGCACGTCGCATGAGTCCGATGTCGGTTGTTGAAGACGCCAAGTTGCAAGACTTTTGGGATCTTTTGGTGGCTTCAACATCAAGCTACCAGACCGCACACAAATTCGTGAAGAGATCATCGTTGAATCTCAAATCTGCGTGCTGAACTTAAGCAGATACTCATGAACTATTTCGGCTACTACTGTTTGGCCACCGACATTTAGAGTGATCGCAGTGCGAGACGCTACATGAGTCTCACTGTCCATTACGTGGATAAAGACTTCGTGCCGCACAATAAACTGCGCGGTGTCGTTCAATTTCCGGGGAAGCACGATGGAGACCGCATTGGAGCAAAGCTGATCGAGATACTGGAAGATTGGAATCTTGACACAGGCAAGTGCGTACTCTTGGTTCGGAAGGGTGCTGGAAACGCCATCAAAGATGCCAACAACACAGGTATAAAGAAAATGCCGTGCATAGTGTACTCGCTGCAGCTTGTACTCGCCGGTACACTGATGCGTGCACGCAAGCCCGCCCTAAGCAAGAAAAAGTCTCGAGGTCGGGAAACGAGGCAAAACGCGTCGAGTCGCTCACGTCCACCGCCCTCAGCAACCGGCGATGCTGCTGGAGGTGATGGCGAGCAGAACTCGGGCCAAGATCTCGCCGAAGAAGTCACAGAAGATCAAGACTCGGAAACAGACAACGACGACTACGTCGCAGACAACGCATTCAACTACCAAGCGAATTGGCAGATAAGAGAAGTCGCGCGCAAAGCAACCGACAAACACATTCGCCAAATGCATCCAAGACGTCAAAGCGTACACTCGACAAAGTTCGCGTTAGAGTCGAACGGTTTCAACATGTGGATACGTACCTTCATCGCTCCTCAAAGGCTAAGTATCGCCTGGCGCGGATCCAGAAAGCTAAGGTGAAAAAAAACACTGAACGTGATCCTCGATTGTCTTACGCGATGGAGCAGCACACACGACGTGCTGGATCGATTTGAAGACGTCAAGGACGATATCGAATGGTTATTTGTACACCTTTTGACGCCAGCAGGGATGAGTGAATTTGAGGATGCCGTACTCACACGGCCGTTGACGCGCGAAGACTGGTTCTATATCCGATTCCTGTGGAACCTTCTCGAGCCGTTTGCCAGTGTGACAAATCAACTTTTCGGGAGAACAGTACCCGACACTTATCTACGCATTCCCATATCACTGCACTGGGCCTTAAAACTACAAATCTAAGCTATCAAACTTGATGCGAACCCTAGTGTAGAAACTTACGAATTAACTATCTAGTTTCTAGCTTTCTTCGTTCAACCGCGTGGAGTAGTGACTGCCCTTCACTGCACCCTCACTGCTACTACTGGGGAGGGTTCTTGTACAGCCTTCTCCTCGTTCAAATCGACAATTTTGACTTGAAGTTTGTACTACAACCTCCCAACTGTCCGAAACTTCAGCACCTACCGCCCCAAGACGACTCGCCAGGTCTTCCCAAGTACCAGGATATACTCAGTAATTAACACCTTTTGTTGACTTCTGAGTAATACTCAAGAATTATCCTTTCCAGTTATACAGTTAGAGCAGATGGAGTTTGGCAATTCGCTGCACTAAAGTGTAATTCAATGTAACAAAAAACACACAAAATAATTGTAGCAATATAAGT
>MIQA02006520.1:0-15600 GCA_001887855.2 Sclerospora graminicola
AAGAGAAGAGATTACGAAGGTTGAATGCTGGGATAAAAAAGTATATACTGACGATATAACAGCTACAAAAGTCAATTTGCAGCAAACTTATACGAAAGTATTCGACATAGATTTGGCGAAGCTGTCGAGCAACGCAAAGACAAAGACTCTTTCGAAGACAATGCTCCTAAACCACCAAGAAAACACAAAATGAAACGAGATACATTGAATCAATACAAAGCTGAAATGAAAGGCTGGCTGAATGGAATCTTTATTTAAGAATGACATTAAGAAGCTCCGCTATTTTTTTGGCTTGATTTCTGATAGCAACATGCAGTAGGACGCACACTTTCAAGTAATCAATACTGAACATGATATTTTTTAGATCTACGGAGTCATTCTCAACATCTAATCCCTCCCGATCAGTAAAATTAACAATAGATCCTTAGCATCTTGGACAATGTATCCAGTTTGTAACGGCACATCGTTGTTGTTCAATCGCAGTCTATTTAGTAATTACCTATTAGACCACCTAATCAAATAGTACTCTTATGATTTGTTCTTAATGTCTCCCTTTATTAAATATAAAGCAGTTATATGCTTTGTTCTTTGGTCTCAAGTCAAAGACCAACTAATTTCGAAATAACTCGATCTAAATCATTTAGACCAATCAAATTCGAATTTAATGTGTCCTACTCGAATTTGCATGGTTTCACATCAAATATCCACTTTTACATCATTTCACCGGCCGCACTTCTAAACTCGAATAATATACCGAACTCGATTTGTCATCATTACGTTCGTCCTCTTCCGTATTGTTAGCGAGATTATCTTTTTCAAAATCAATGTTTAGAACCACTTTTGTATACTAACGTAATAGTGTCCAGGAGATTTTGTTAGGATACTAATAAGCGCTTTATTATCGATAGGTTAACTCAACATTGCAAAATTATTGAAACTGGCAATAAAAGCTTTAGGATGAAGTGGATGTCAAATTACAACATATTTTGAATCCAAAGGAACACTTAGATTCATTAGAAGCAAAGAGTGAGTGGCATACAAATAAATAAAAATGCAAAAACTCAAAATCATTCAAGCTAGTTTTAAGTGTAACCTAAAGTTAGGCAGTTTACTCATCACTAGTATCACTTGCACAGGCGAGTTGCACTTTAGTCATTTGACGTAACCAACCAAGTTGCCGTCTTGACACGATGACTCTTAAAATAGTTAACAACACGAGCAGTCTAGCGATTCGAGCTAAGTTATAAACTACCAATACTTAAAAATAAGGGCTAGCTACTTCTTTGGCTACTATATCAAAAACTGGCATTATATACCTATGGTATACTATTTTAAGGCTACACTACTAAATTAGTTTAGATATATAGTGTCATGTGGCACACACGATGATATGTCTAATTTCGAAAAGACTGAGTCATATCGAAATTGACTCGGTAATTTACGACTTTTCAGATTTGGTATTAATCGAATAGGATTTATGCACCAAATGATTAAAAATACTGTAAATGGCGTATAACCATGTATATATCAATGTGGCAGTCTTTGATCTGATGGTCTATTAGCTACAATAAAATCTCTGAGTGCTAGAACTAAACCCACATCCGTCTCTGATGAACTATCCACCTGAGGAAACAGGTAGTAAAACACTGTGTTCATCACTTGACTGACCCTGGTAATTCTCTTGCAAACACTCCAGACCGATAAGCATGCGTATCCCGCGAAGTCTGGTCGCTGTTCTGCTCCTTTCGAAATACGCCACTGCTAACAACTGCTTCATAGTTTTTGACCAGATCAACTGTAATTGTTCATACGCGCTTCTCTGAATCCCTTTGTGCACGCGTTCGTTTCGCATAAACCACAACCACGTAATTCCAAGCGAACAAATTCCTTTCCACACGCGTGCAAGCGCTTCTTTACACTCTTCTGCTCTCTTTCCACATCTCATATGCAAACAGTGTATCAGTGCCTCCGAAATTTCCGGCCGTTTGCGAGTTGCGACGTTTCTCCTGTATTGTTCCAGCTCAGCATTCGAGGCACTGCGCCCGTTCCAACATTTTAAAAGTCGGGCCCACAATTGTTTAGCCCGACTGCACCCCCACACAATATGTGTGACCCCTTTCCCAGGTGTTTTACACTGCTCATCCAGTGCACACCCTCCTTGTGTAGAATATCCATCATAATAGACATTTAATTGGAACGTAGCTGCTCGATAAATGCTCCACAATTGATAGTCAGATAGCATGTGATCATGCTTCCACAGCTCCGATGGTGTCTGCTCCTGCACATTCCGATTCCATTCTGACTTCTCACGCCTGCGTTTCCAGCTATCCCGTACTCTTGGAAGTGCACTGGATAGTGCCTGATAGTAGTATCCGCGAAAAGATCGTCTAATCCAGCCTTTCACCGAGCCAATGTTTACCCCTTCTTTGACCGACCAGGGATAATTGTGCATTCTTGGGTGCGCCGCAAAAACAAGTCCCTTCAACTGTTGATGTTCACCCAAAGCGATGCCCTCTTTATTGATGCGTCTGATCCGTGATTTGCCCTCTGGTTCGTCCCAGTAAATGCCATCATCACGCTGTCGCAACGTCCACATTTGACCAGTTGATGTACATGTGCCTGTCACTTCTCTTGCTGTGTCAAACTTCCATGCCACTGATTTCCATTGGTCGTGAATGTTCAGAAGCTTCGGTCGTCCCGCCTCCCCGATTTCTTCGCCAATCTCCACCCTCGGCGAGCACAAGATTATACTTAACAGCCATCGCCCTACTTTCCTTCGAGAGTGACTGATCTGTTCCGTTCCTTGCACTGTCCAATGATACGTGGTCCTCCCGACTCTTCTGATGTGTAGGTCCTTAATGGTAGACTCCGGCAGTTTCGCAAATTTTAACGGTGCCAGTACATCCGCATTCTCGTCCCTGATCCAGGGGTTGTTACACCTCAAAAAGGTTCCCCAGAAAGCTTTAAGCGTTTGTCTGCCATACTCGTGTCAATCAATGTCGTCAACATCAGCTTGTACTTGGACTTGCTCTCCTCGATGCAGGATTTCCTTCGAACTGACTGGCTGTGTGACACATTTCCTTTGTAAAACGGCTGAATTAACTGTCACGTACCTTTCTATCAGTGGTACTTCGTCATGCGATGGCCCTAAAGCCCTCGAGAGGTGGAAAAGCACCGGTGACAACTTCTGCCCCCTTCCTGTAGTTTTCCTCCTCCCAGTCGTCCTACATGGAGACACCCACACATTAGTATTATCCGGTTTAACCAAGTGACACCATTTACGCCACGCTTGCGTATATCTGTCATTCGGCTTGAGTAACCACATCGTTGCCTCCTTTACTGCTAACGTGTGGATAGCGACTGGGATCGAAATCAGCCCTAATCCTCCCGCATGTCTTGGTATGAACAGTAGATGTGGCGACATCTTGTGTCGTCCCGGTTCGCATGTTGTCTTGTTACCCCAGATAAACTTCTTCTGCATATGTATAATATCCTTATACGTCTGCTGATCCGGCTCGAAAACTTTTGCAGTGAAGAGGATAGCTGGCAGTGCGATCGAGTTGAAAAGGGTGACACGTTCCATTACCGACGTTCCACACTTCGTAGCTGTTAGAAACCTCCGTTGTACTGCCCGTATACGCTCAGCCCAGTTAGCTTTGGCCATGTTATGCTTACCCACTTGATACCCCAGGTAACGCACTGTGTCATTCTCCTGTATCAATGGAATCCCCAATTTCTCTAACCGTGACGATGCCTGTCCCAGCGGGAGAATTTGACTTTTCGCAGGTTGCATTGTCAGACCGGATAATTCTCCAAAACGCTCCAAAATTGTTAGTGCCTCTTCAACTTGGTCCTCTTTTGTAAAGAAGATCGTGGAATCGTCCACAAATTGTGAAAAGGTGTGTGCACGATGCGAAATGTCTACTCTAATCGTAACTTCTTGTAGCCCTTGGTGTTGTTCTATCGCCATTCCTAGAGGCTCCACAGCCAATATAAACAACAAGGGTGCCAGCGGACACCCTTGACGTATACCAGAAATTACCGGGAACGACTTCGATAGTTGCCCATTCACTAAGAACCGCGCCGAAGTACCTTGGTGCAATGCCTTCATAAGTGCTATGAAACGCTCCGAAAACCCAAAACTTCTCAATGCCGCCATCAAATAGTACCTATCCACTGTGTCGTAGGCTTTAGCAAAATCCACGAGCAAAATACCACCGTAATTACTTGACTTCGTCTGATCTTAATCCGGCTACTGCTGCTGTAATATATGCATCATCATCACAACTGCACGGTCCATCCGTCGTCCATGTACAAATCCTTGCTGTGAATCGCCGACTAATCTCCCGAGAAACGCTTGTAACTGCGACGCTAAGATCTTCGCAAATATCTTGTAACTCGTCGGTAACAGAGATATGGGACGATAGTCCATTGCATTAGTTGACTCACCCTTTCTCTTGAGTGGAATGATCACGGCTTCCAGAAACGATTCCGGTGGCGGTGCCCCATTCAGTACGTTGTAAACTTATAGCAAATCTGGCATGAGTTCCTCTGCAAAATCCTTGAAGAAGTCGTTATTAAGCCCGTCGGGTCCTCCAGCTTTCCTTCTTTCCAGTCGTTTGATCGCTAGTTGAATGTCTTCAGCCTGTATTGGTGCCAGCAGACTTTCATTTTCTACAGAGGAGACCCGCCGGTGCGACCAATCCACTACCAAAGTCTGGACCTCCTTGTCTTGTACTTTCCTGTGTACTGCTCTAAGTATTTGCTGCCATGTCCACACAAATTTATCTGGTATGGACATGTCCGGTGCGTGCGTATATGTCTGATCCTGCAGAATGATCTCCTCCACTCGTTGATCTCTCTCCCACGTCGCTGTTCGCTGATACAGCCAACGTAGATTCTCGTTAGACCGACAAAAACGTCTTGCAATCCTTACCTGATTACATCTTGTTACTTCATTTTCCGTGATCTGCAAAATTTGATCCTGACTTGTTACTCGTCCGTATAGTGCCTGTTCCAGATGTTTCGCATGTCGTCTCCTCCTTTGTGCCACTCTCGACCTTACTCTTATTATAGCCGCTACCCACGAATCCTTGACCGAGTCCCACCGTGCTGCCCCGGCTGAGTCAATTACATCACAAGTCTCAATTAGTTCCTTAATTTCCTCTTGCACTCTCACTCCCCCGGCCCCTCGGATCGGGTATTGTAATCGGAAATGGTGGTTTCTTGGTCTTTGTTGCTTGCTCCGGGGTTGACGCACTAGAATCTCGACTTGATCATGATCCGACGGCACACCGGGCCTACTGGAGCTGACTCGATTGACCCACTCAAATTTCCCTTCGGAAATGTAAAATCTGTCTATTCGGCTGGCTGATTCCCCTCGCCAGAACGTGTAGTCAAGAACATTCTCCCTATCTTCGTATTGCCACGCCGTAAAATGTACTAAGGCCGCGTCATGCATCTTCCACCTGAGGAGTAGTCTTGTCAGTTCTGGGCATTCCGTGGTTCGTCTGCTCATGGGTCCGGTTCTATCTAACAGTGGGGATTCCACACAATTGAAGTCACCACCGAGAATCACGTTAGGGTGCTGCTGTAGGTTCCACGTATCAATGCCTTTGTAAAACTGCGCCCTTTCCTTCTCACTTGCTGACGGCGCATATATGTTTACGCACTTCCAGTCGTTAATCTCCACTGCGATGATCCTCTCCGTCCAGCCGCTAATCTGCCACGGTCGTAGTGTCCATTCCCGCCTCGGTGTTAGCAATATTCCCACGCCGCCTGTCTTTTTCAGCGCTACACTCCACAAAGCCAAGCGATGAGTGACATCCGTATGATTCCACATACGTTCCCATTGCGTCGTTAGATCTGCAGCCTCCTTTCTACTTGTGATGTGCGTTTCTTGAATCAGAATGCAGACGGGGCGTGCTTGTACCGGTAAGTTTCTCCACGATTGTAGCCACGCAAGCCTGGATCCTACTGAAAAACCTCGAACATTCTGCGTGATCCCTCGAAATGTCAATTCTCCACTGCCTCCCTCTGTCTTGTGTTTGATCGCATCCCTTGTCTCTGTCGTCGCCACCGTTATTCTGCTATATCGATCCATCTCTTTGAGATGTCCTCCTCTTCCGCGTGAACTCGTGGCTTGCCCTTAGTAGCAATGAGGCGCTTGTGCACCTCGTAGCTTGACTGAGTTTACCTGTTCCATGTCTACGTATTCTGGTTCCCTGTCGTTCAGAGAGACGTTAGTTAATGTTGTTATGAAAAAATCTGTCATGTCCATCCACGCAGAACTATCGTCTTCCTCCAGCCTTTTTGCTAACACGCGAAAGCCAGGTATTCGTACGCGGGCCATCTGATAACGTCTTATCTTCACCCAGATTGGATCCTTCGGGAGCGCTGCTTCTCCAATAATTGCTGCGAGTTGTTTGCTATATACATGTGCGCACAATGCAGTGAGCGCAAATTTTAGATGCCTATGTGGTCCACATAAGTGCCACATCGGATTGTTGCCATAATTGAGCTCCTTTAGGGTTTTCCAATGGTGCCCACTTGCTCGCATCACTTCGCGTTGTTTATCATCCACTAGAATACTTACGCGATGAGCCCAGTCCTTTAGGAATGTCTCAACTTTTGACTGTGCTCCTGCCGAGGTTCCCAGGGTGATCAACTCCTCCCAAAATTGGCGCCTCCAGTCTTTCGCCATTTCAACAATCACTTCGTTGCTAAGTCTCCTGATAATGATGTGCGGCTTGTCACTATATTCCATTAGTTGTGCGAGCGCCAGGCTATCCTTCCTCGCGGCCTTCAACCACGCATCTGACGACGCATTTACTGTCGGGAATGGTACCACCTGATGATGTGGCCAGACCTGACCCATCGAGTTCCACACTTGCTCCGCTAGAGATTCTGCCCCCCCGGATGGTTCTATGTCCATTTTCTCCAATCGTCCCGCTGCGAACAGATCCCTCTCCACCGATGCTGTGCCTGCTGTCACTTTCTCCTTGGAGGACTGGTAGGCTTCGTCTACCGCCCGTTTTTTTCTCGTCCGCTGCTGCTCCGCATCTGTGATCTTATCACTTTCCTTGGTGTCTTCTAACTGTGCCCGCACTGAGACAATTGACTCCTCCTCCTTTCCTTGATCCGGCTGGTCTGTTATCGCTAGCGTTCCATGTGTGGTGTTGTGCCACTCTCTTAATAACACCGCTGAGATATTGTATCTTTTTGCCAGTAGTTGACAGACCAACTCTTTCGCAATGTCAGCTTGTAATAGCTCCGCTTGTCTATGCTCCGGCAAATACATGGCTGTTTCCACCAGACACTTTAGTAAACCGTGGTGCCGTGCGTCATCTTCCCTTAATAACTGTTCAACTTGCGCTCGAATCAACTTCCCTGGCGACCAGTCCATGGGTACACTTACCAATTGTTCCCCTTGTTCGGTCGACCCTACCGCTCCTCGCGTCCGCTTGTTAGATCCTCCTCCACCGACTGAGTCCAACATGAAGTTTGCGGCACCGAGTTTAAAGGTCACACTCATGGTCAGATACAATCCCATGAGGCAAGACCATGTTCAACACGCTCAAGAGCTGGTGGCATGGACCCAACAGCTTGAAGATGACGAGCGGAAGACAAGGCGTCAATCAAGGATTGTCGCGAATGCGGTAAATAATGTGAAATCCGAAAGAGTGTGCTATGGATGTGGTGAAGGGGGGCATATTCATCGGAATTGCCCCAGACCACAAAGAAAATACGACCCTAAGAAGGCTGGCAAGAAGGGACGTTCAGACACATTGTCTGAGCGTCGTTTCGTGCTAGCTACGGTCGATAATCCAAGTGGAAACACTATAACCTCTGAAAAAACGAATGATGAATTCTGGATCCTGGACAGTGGTGCCAGCCGACATTTAATCGGCGATCCAAGTCTTCTAGAAGATGCAAGGGAGTGTGGTAGTGAAGATGCACTAACACTCCCTGACTGTGGAAGTTTGACCGTCACACGAGTTGGAAAAGTGACGGTAAAGAGTGATGAATGGCCGAGCACAGAAATTGTGTTAAGTGAGGTCTATTATTCCCCAAAATTGGCCAAGAATTTGATCTCACTAGGCTGCCTAAAGCAAAAGGGGTGCCACATAAACGACAAGGAGGATGGCATGGAAATAAAAATTTGAAATAAATCGTTATTTCGCGTAGAACTCTGTGGATCAATTTTCGTGGCGAAGGTGCACGCAAGAACCATGAACGTTTTTCGAAAGGAATTTATTGATGTTGTAATGAACGTGCAGACTGAAGGAGCTGAAAACGATATGCAAGAAGGTGGGTTATATCATTTTCATGCCCGCCTAGGACACCTCGCCTACGACACGATAGAACGTATGGCCAAGGATCCACGTTCAGGGATTATCTTAACTGACCATAAAAGACCGAATTGCCTAATGTGCGCTGAGGGAAAAGGGTCCCGGTCGAAGCAACCGAAGCGGGACTCGGGCGAAAATGCGCCCATTGATCAAATCGGTGGAGTTATCTGCAGCGACCTCAAAGGTCCGATAACTCCACGCGATAGAAGGGGAAACCGGTTTTTAGTGGCCTTCGTCGACCATTTCTCAAATTACGTGCGCATATTTGCTGCCCCTACAAAAGCCAGGGCAGCGAAAATGTTTGAAAACTTTCTCGTGTGGTTCGAAAGTGAATTTCACTGCAGAATCCATGTATTGCGCACTGATGGGGGCGGTGAGTTCAAAACGTTGGACCTATTCTGCAAAAGGACGGGAGTGCGAAGGCAAGTCACGGAAGCTGCAACGCCAGCCTCAAATGGGAAGGCTGAGCGAATGAACCGAACCATTTTTAACATGGTTCGGTGTATGACTTTTGGGTCGGGTGTGCCGCTGATGTATTGGACGGAAGCGGCTGAGTATGCAACTTACATACTCAACCGCAGTCCGACCAGGGCCAACCCAGGTAGGGCCCCACCCATACAAGTGCTCACTAAGAAACAAGTGAATGTCGGTGACATTGTGATTTTTGGATCCCCATGTATGGTTTGGAGGGATCCAAATAATAAATCACTCGATAAACATGCAGAGCGTGCCCTCATTCTTGGAAAGAATGATCAAACAAAGGGGTACAAAGTTCTCTTACTGAAAGATCGGGTGGTGACAACCACCCGACATGTAACAAACATTGAGACTCTTGACAAGAAGCCAAACCATCTAATTACGAAAAAATTGGAGATGGATGGTTTTGAAGTTGGAGAAACGAATGAAGATCAGGCAGTGGAGTCGGTCGGAGAGGTTGCAGACAAACTGCCAACTAAAAAGAAAAAGGGGGACACACCAGTCACGTGGAAACAAGTCCGAAGACCGGAAATCGGCTAGGAATGTGAAGAAAACTGCGAAGGCCGCTGCCGCAGAAGAGGAAAAAAGATTGAAAAATCCCAAGAAGTCGAAGAAGAAGGATATGACGCTGGAAGGAGCTTCGGGGCGTGTGTCGACCCAAGATGTAAACCAGATAGAAACTGGAAGCGTTACCGCAGCGCCTGAGGCAAATGTGTTGTTTGCTTTCGCTGTCACAAGTACACAAGATGTGACGAATGGAAAATTCGCAGCCATACCCGACCCAAAGAACTTTCAGGAGGCGCATTCCTCGAGGCAGTCTGAAAAGTGGGCGGAGGCAGAACGGGCAGAGTTACGTGCCCTGACTAATCTTGGAACGTGGAATTTGATGAAGAAGGTGGAGGAAAAAAAAACCTACCATTAAAATGGGTCTATAAGACCAAACTCAAGTCTGATGGGACAGTGGAACGGTACAAGGTACGACTGGTTGCACGAGGCGACCAACAAGTTCTTGGTGAGGACTATCTGTTTACTTTCTCGACAGTAATGGAACTAAATAACATGAAGGTGATACTCATAATGTCGCTGGTATGGAAGGTGCCTGCTAGACACGGGGACGTGCCAAGTGCATACCCCAAAGCAGGCGCGGGAAGTGGGTATGAAATACACTTACGAATTCCGCAGGGAATGGAAGTTTCAGAGGAAAATTTAAAAGCTTTTGGGGTGGAGACACAGAAAGACTTGGTGTTAAAATTGGAAAAGAACCTATACGGCCTAAAGCAGGCCGGTAGGCTTTGGTACGAACACTTGCGGGAAACTATGGTTAAGCTTGGTTTTGTGCAGTGTTTAACCGACACGTGCATCTTCATACGTGTCTGTGATGATGGAAAAACACTGGTGGGCGTGTATGTCGACGACTTACTCGTCACGGCGACCTGCGAAAAGATAATTGATTTTTTTATGATGAGATGAAAACTTTGGATTTGAAGAATCTTGGAAATTTGGAGAAGTTTTTGGGGATACGTGTGGACGGTGTTCCGAGTACCGGATACACCATTGACCAAGAGGTCACCATTGAAGAGATGTTGATATAGAACGGTTTGCAAGAAGCAAATGCAGTTCGAACACCGATTGCGGAGGTGGACATGGATGAAAAGTTGGATGAACTGCTGCCTGTGAAGGCAGAGGGAAAGCTGCCTTGCATAAAAAATTTCCATTCGTTGGTCGGTAGCCTATTGTGGATATCCCGGTGTACACGACCGGATATTTCGTTCGCAGTGCACAGGGCTACCCGGCGTACACATTCCCCTACATTATTGGACTACAAAGTGGCTAAAAGGATTGCACGGTACCTGAAGGGTACGAAAGAATTAAAGTTGCACCTGAGTCACGACAGTGGAGACCACTTGCCATTGCGGATTGTCGGCTACAGCGATGCTGATTTCGCAGCCGACAAGGTGGACCGAAAAAGTGTCAGTGCAAGTGTGGTTTTTGTGAATGGAGTCATTGCTGGCTGGAAGTGCAAAAAGCAGAGCACCGTTTTATTATCTACGGCTGAAGCAGAATTTGTGGCTGCGGCGGAAGGTGGCAAGGAAGTGCTGGGCTCACGTGAAATTTTCGAGGAGATCGGTGTGCGTGCTAAAACACCGATCGTCCTAAAAATTGACAACATGGCTGCGATCAAACAATTGCAGAGTGAAGTGAGTGCGGCAAGCACGAAACATGTTGATGTCAAGCTCAAGTTTTTGAAGGATTACGTTCAAAAGGGGCGAGTGCACCCAGAACATGTTGGCACCGTGGATATGATTGCAGACCTTTTGACGAAAAATCTGGCCGCGCCCAGAATCGATGAACTCAGAGGGCAAATTGGATTGAAGTAATTTCGAACGGGTGTGAACATAGTTATATTTTCGATTTATATATGGTTTTACGACAACTACATTGGAGGCTACACAATACATGCAGCGATGGCGGTAACGGAAGGAGTGTTGAATTTGTACCTTTTCGATGAACCACGAAAATGGATGAAAATTGTGCGAAACCGTCATGACGCATATTGGCATAGTCCAATATACGATAAAAGTAATTTCAACAGGACAACTTTTAATACTATATAATATATATCACTTTTACTTTTACACTAAAAACACTCGGATAGGAGTCAGCGCCGTCGTACTGACCGACGACTGGCACTGCACTCCCGAGGAACACCAAGCAACAAGTGGACACTGACACGTTTACGAGCTGTGTGAATTACTGTTTATTGTGGATTAACTATTTTCGCACGTGGAGACTAGTGGTTGGGTTTTGGCGGGTCCAGTCCCTTTACGTTACGTTTCTTGTGGAGTTTCGCGCAGGTTCACGTATTCTCAGTGGAATCACGTCGTTTTGCAACAATTTTCACCAGCAGTCATATGTGATAGCGATGTCCTTATACGACACAGGCCGACCAAAAATGACGCGGATCAAGGAGGCCGGCCGCCATCTACCAGGACGGTCCGAGCCGTCCGCATGGTCGCCCGGGAGTCAGACGCGACCGGCTCGGAAGAGGAGTACCAGCGAAATTGAGAATGTCGCTAACCCGGTGCTGCAGAAAATGTACGCTTCAGGTGCTGCTGGCGGAATGACCGGAGGAATGCCAGGTGGGATGCCTGGTTCGAGTGCTGCTCCTTCGTCGGGAGGCGCGGAACAAGGCCCCAAGATTGAAGAAGTTGATTAAATGTACTGTGTTGAGTTTCAAAAAATATTGTTGTGTGTACCTTTGGATTCGATGAAGTTAATCCGGCTGATCCATCTTCCGGTATATCTCAACTGCGGTTAACTTGTTACCTTTAATTGGAGATATAAATGGTCCCTCGGAAAGCCCATATCCTCCCAGTTTCCATATTATCCATGCCTGTTTATACACATCCGATAAACTCACCAGCCATTGGGTAGCAGTTTATTTACATTGACTATTTTCGTATTGCTAATGGTAAGGCAATTAATCCCATTCCAATCACAATTAAGGTCACACGGATAGAGGAAAGCGGGTATTTCGATTCGTACTTATAGAGATTATGACCGTTTTTTTAGCTGCAAAAAATCTATGGAAAGAGAATGTCCACGTACACACATAATTTTGAATTGGCACGGTACTGACGGCCATAATCTGCTGAGAATTTTTTTTGACTAATCATCTGAAATTATGACACCTAATTGGATAGTCGGCTTATTTCCGGTCATAATCTGGTGTCGGCCATAAACTGCTGAATTACCGTAAAAGTCGGATCCAGTGGGACAATTTTTTCGTCGTAAAAATTTTTTGTTGAGGGTTTTTGGGGTTATTGGGGTCCCCGTGACTTCCGGCCTGTACTTTCTTGTGTGGAGCGTACAGTAATTCGGTAATAAACCTCTTGACATGTTGGTGGGGTGTCAACATTACAGATTGGTGGTGTCCCAATGTCGAGAACCAAGCTCGCGGGGTGGCATGCCGAGTACGTTATACTTCGGTGCAGCTGGTCTGCCGAATCATTTCAACAAAATAAGGGTTTGCCCGTGTGCAGCTCCACCAAAATACAGCCAAGGCTCCACATATCTATGAAGTTGTGTATCGCACATCCAGTAGAACTTCTGGAGCGCGATAAAAGCGGCTTTGCGTATATCGGTGGATCTACAAAAGTCGCCCAATAGTTTAGCATTCCATTTTCAGCAGTACTTCAAATGCAAAAGACGCACCTGATTCCGGGTAAGGCATGAGCTGCCAAAGTCAATAGTTTTAAGGGAACTGTGACCATGCGAAACCAGCAAAATGTTTCTAGCTTTAAGTCGCAGTGAATCACGTTCACACTAGGGTGTCGCATATACTATAGCCTTCATAACTTGCCGCGTAAACTTCCTTAGCAATTTAAGACTAGTGCCAAGAAAGTTGATTCTACGGCGAACATCAAAAAGATTTGGTCCAAGCCGCTCAAATATCAGACCCTGGTGTCCCTCATGCATAAATGTATCCGTCAATTTCACTGCGAAAGATACACATGGGAAACAATAGTAAGATTAGGATTGCATCATCGCCGACTCTTGATCTACTTTCTCAGAATAAATATTCTCCGCGTTTGGCTTCATTTATCTCCAAGGGTAGAGTGGCTTTAAAAATAAGTACTGTACGCACCTAAGTGATTTGTGGCTTCGTGTTGCTGCGGCAGATGCATCTGCCGTAGAATGTTAATATCGGTTTGAGTGTACTGCTGTCGCCACAACCTTCTGCTTTAATGTCCATAGTCTTGAACGTCACCCCGTTGTGCGTAACGGGACAATTGGGCTCCGACTCCAGGATGCCAACGGGTGTCCGAGCATGAAAGATACCAAACCACATCGGGATACAGTCTGGTTCAGGCGGAACTCCCATGCATTTTTTAAAAGTGTATTCTTATTAAGTATTGCATTACATCCAATTATATACCAGTGCATTTGATTGGCTACACGTGGACTAACCCTAATCTTTGTCACACAATTTTGCCCATCTCGATTCTATACATTTGCGCCAAAAGAGGTGTCACATCTTTCCGCCCAGGTCTGTACCGTAAAAGTCGGATCCAGTGTGGGCTAATCCTTGTTATAGACGTGTCTACTTTGATGAATTTCTGTGAAGGCAAAAACAAGTGGATTGACTATCGTCTGGAGGTGCACAAGGTTATGCAATCTAAGGGAGTCGACATGGTGAGTGGACATGAAAGTTTTTGTACTTTGCTATTTATTCCAAGTATACACGTTTGTGTGGTCAGATTTCTGATAATTCCAAGACCTTAGCGGAGATTGTTGCAAGCGCTAACAAGTATGGTACTCAGAATCATAGCCCGAAGCAATATCCTGCGTTTCATGATCTCCTTATGCGTGCTTACTATTAACTTAACTGTGTATAGCACCGATACACGGATAACTCCGACGGAAGCACTACATCACCCGTTCCTGATAAGTACGCAGCAGATACAAGCTGATGTAACGATGGAGATACCATCAGCAAGGCGGAAGTTTAAGCACTTGCGGGCGTCCACGATGCACGACGTACATGGTCGCATTACTGAGAATCAGATGCCACCCTTGAATCGAGCTAAGCAGCGTCGCTTACTGGATAGGCCGGATGAATGATGAGTAGTTCCGGTTGAATTGAAGCGACGAAAAAACTTGCATTTCGAATGAATTGATTGTTACGGAGTCACCAGCAAGGGTACGCATAGCTGCATTGCTGATGCTCTCACTGCTGTGGCAGATGCCGTGTTAGAAATTGGCCTATGTCCCGATCGAAGATTACGGGGAGAATACTATCTTAATGGCAAAATATAATTTGCATTACAGAATATCTAAATGATGTGTGGACAACCAGATCACGAATATTCTATTGACAGGGATTAATGAAAATGCTTCCTTAAATCGTCTTGTTCACTTTATGATTGTTATTACATTTTCGTTGAATGTGTTGCCTACGTGCTCTTATTCTCAAACACTTAATACCAAACGGTCACAGCTTGCTTATCTCAATTCGAAATTATAGCAAGATACTAACTTGGCCGTTTGTAGACCAACGCTAATGAAACAAGGCTTGAAATTGCGCCGGATCTCATCACTCGCTTGAACCACGACTACTTTTTAAAGCAACGGGGCTATTTTATCGAATATTGGATAAGTTTATTATATATGGCTACACAATGCCGATGCATCATTGGTCAAAATATTTGTATTGATCTCTCCATTCAGAAGTATACTGTCACATAATTGTGTCCGTCACATCTTTCTGTCCGGGTCTGTACTAGTACGTTAGTAGAATATAACAAAGGCGCGGCTTTATAGTACACAATACCAGTAAATTGGGCACGAGCACGCCCTTAGAGCATCGCCACCGGTAAGTCTTAATCAAGGTTTTAACCTATAAACCTCCCGTTAGACCAGATTTAACAGCCACCGGCAAGTCTCGAGGTCTTAAATTTACTGCTATAGGACTTATTTTAAAACCGTGGTTTTAATCAACCCAGCGGGCTCATTGGCCAAAACAATTCTTGCAACAATTGGTCAAACATCGAAAAGACATGGGTGGGAACACCCTACCCGAAGTGTGTGAGAGTAAAGCATACTCTCATGCAATCTGTTGAAATTCATTGTTCATAGTAGACAGTCGAACGTAGGCCAGTATGTGATTTTAGCTCGATGTTGATAGTCGAAGAAATAGTACAAGGTTGTATTAATCAATGCAATGTATATTGAGAAGTGTTTATCGTCAACCTATTCGATACCTTCTACT
>MIQA02006523.1:0-10731 GCA_001887855.2 Sclerospora graminicola
TCACGAAAACTACATTCGGGTGTATATGAACGATCGAGATACAAGATGAAGATAGTACTGGAACCTGGACATGAAGTGTGGATATGGAACATGAAAGTTATCAGAAAGCTCTCGTGATATATTAATGATTAAGAAGAGAATGAAACGAAAGCTGGTCATCACGATAATTACGGGCCATACTTCGCGCGCAGACGGGAGATCTTGAACGCCGGATGATCCATGGGGCTTGATCGGTATTGGTTCCGCCAGGGCCCTTGACGATCGGCAGAGCCCAATTCATCGCGCAACGTGCCGATCGGAGTCGGGTGCCCATGACCAGGATACCATTCCCCGCCGTCGGCCTAGATGCCTCGCATTTCCGCCCGGCGAACAGGCAGATGCAGCACGGCAGGAACACAAGAAAATGTCCAAATCGCATTCGCTGCGCTGGGTCCCATCGACCACATAGTCGCAGATAACGGCCCAAGCAGCTCCGGCTTTGGTGCTTCGGCGCTTGCGAGCATGATAGTAATGCTCAAGCCACGCGTCCTTACGCATCTTCGCTGTGATCGGGAAATTGTGGATTGCCTCTCATATCGCCTGAACATGCTCCTAATAATACAAGTCCAGGTGTCCCTGCAGATCAACAAACCAGGGGCGATCAGGAAAGTCCAACCCGGACATAGGAGTCATGAGAATATCCCAAGGCTCTGAATCGATCAAAAGCTTGATGGCCCCAGGTGTCAGCACATCAGATTGCCATTGCGTGTCCTTGGGCGCCGGCGACCCGATCAAGAAAATCCACCCTGGCGGACGGACCAACAGCGAAGGTCGAGTTTGCGTCTTACCGAAGAACCAGAGACGTTAAATCCCACACATGATCGGCACGCCAGGGTCGCCGGGTCGCCATATGGGCCTTCGACGGTTTGCCCTGCATAACGACGTATAGATCCATGAACCTCTCGTTCGGATCATAACTATAGTCGTCTTGCTCGATCGCCGATTTGTCCGCTGGAATGAAGACACCAGTGAAGTTGGGCGGTCGGGTGGTCAGCGTCGTACCGGCGGAGGTAGGAGCGCTAGAAGCAGCCGGAGCCGGTCGCTTGTCTTCCAGATCGTCTTCGTCATCGCCGTCAGAGTCAAGCAAAGCGACGGCCCGGGTCAGCGAAGTTGATCCTGACGAGGCCGCCACCGGAATTTGACGATCAGCGCTGCGTGATCGGGCCAAAGCAGTTAGCGTCCTTTCGTCCAAGTCTGTCGACTCGTCGTCAGAGTCAGCAATGAGACGAGAGCGCTTGGCAGGAACCATAACTTGTTAGATGGGCTTGCCTGTTTACGCTTCGCCGAACCCAAGATCGATGAGACCGGTCTCGAGGCTAGCGGCGAACGGGATGGAGTGGACACAGAAGCCGCTGTCGTGTTGATCACGGGCTGATCAGCATCACGGATCGGCGAAGAAGCGACGGAGAAGGTGGGCGATGGTGGGGCAGATCCAAGAGACTTATACAACGGTGTCCCAGCCGGATCTAGAGAGCTGATCAGCTCAGGGAATCCCTGCAAAGCCGTCCGAAGCGACCCCGAATCAGCGTTCGGGTCGGTCCACCTCTCCATGGTCTGGAGTGCGATTTTCCTCAAGTCGCCTTGACGTTGGGTCCAGGCGCGCTCATCGAGCTCCAGGGTTTCAAGCTTAACCCGAGCAAGATTAAGCTCACGCCGGCGATCTTCAGCTTCCTTCTGGTTCTCGCTCAACCTTTTTTGAATGTTGGCAAGCCGATGCGCGAATCAGAAAGCTGTTTCACCAAGAGCTGAACATGTTCATCCGTGGGACGCATCTCGACTTCCAGGCGCTCCACTTCCTCGGTGGTGCGGGTTTTGTTCCGAAGTAGCTGATCATGGTCGCGACGGTGGTCATCGAGCTGTTGCAAATGACCCACCATCTCGACCATGGAACATTTCATCGCCTCGATGCGCTCGTCTGGAAGCAAGGATAGAAGAAGTTATATACAGATTGCAGAAGAGACAGACGGGTTGGACATACCTTGATTGCGGACAGTAAACGACAGCATGCGAACCATCGATTGCAAGGAAGCGACAGTATCCAAAGTCGTGGCGGAGATGCGCAGGGCAGAAAGATCAGCAGACAACCGATCTCGCTCAACTGTTAAACTTTTAACGCGGTTCGTCATGTCAAGCAGATCTTGATCAAGTTGGCGCGATCCAGTCGTAAAGTCGACAGTCGGTTTGACAGGTCAGCAGAATCACGCTCTAGAGTATCGATGACGACCCGTCGATCAAACAACTCGGCATTAAGCGCCCGGTTAGTATCGTACAGGGAAACTAACCCAGGAATTGTGCTTCGGAGCCCCAACCGAAATCGGCTAGTCTCTATGGACCCCAGCGTGAGCGGGCCTGATCCCTCCACCAGACGAGCCAGTTGCTCCAAGTAATTGACGGGGCGACTCGGAGAAGGCCGAGCAGGGAAACTCAAAGGCGGACGATAGGAAGTCAGGGTCATCGTGGGGGAGATGAAGCTAATCGTGATCGTGGCCGCGGTCGCGATCAGGAAGTCGCAGGACCAGTTGAACTTGGTCCGGGAGATGAGACGTTGGTCGGAGAGGCAGCCGAGGAGGCGGAAAAGGAAAGAGGAGGTTGTCTTGAATCAGACATGGCTGGTCGCTAAGTGGTAGACTCGGAAATGGATGAGTCGAACTGCAGTCGTTGCGCGGCTGCAGTTAGGCTCAGGGGCGGCTGTGGTAAAGCGGTCTGAAAAATGTTGAGAATAAGGTGGACCACACATGACCGTTGATTGGTAACGATGAAAACACCCATCAAGATGAGACAGTTCATGGGTGGGACAGGCTGATCGCGTATACGACGAAAAGGTGGTGGACAACGGGCTTTTGTAATGTGAAAGGATAAGCCAAGTACCGCTACTACGTCCGGTCCCGGATACTAATAAAACGGCGGAGGTCACGATTCCGATCGGGATATTGCATATTAAGTGGAGTTCACGTGGACGTATAGGACGAGATCGACTAAGACAAACTGGAGATACAGCAGCAATGGTGAAGTGACATATCAGGAACAGTTATCGGGATGAGTTATGAACAGTACAGATGTTGAAGTTGGATGTGATATGAAGTTCCAGCCCGATCGGCCGAGCCGCCTAACTCTGCCCCAGAATACGAAGATCAGGTACAGAATAGAACGGGGTATGTGGAGTGGCGAGCCGTGCGAGTATTACCAAGTTAAGGCAAGCGATGAGAGTCGATGGATCTATCCAGAATTGATGTAAGAAGGTCCGATCAGGCCCGACTTCACGAGAAATGCTGAGTCGGTGCGATCTTGGTACCCCAACAGGTGATGAAG
This sequence comes from Sclerospora graminicola, assembly GCA_001887855.2. Lineage (NCBI taxonomy): Eukaryota > Oomycota > Peronosporomycetes > Peronosporales > Peronosporaceae > Sclerospora > Sclerospora graminicola. The sequence goes on from MIQA02006523.1 coordinate 3,349, forward strand.
GTCAAGAACATGGTCGAGTGAGCAGGCAAAGTCGATGTGATGGTAACCCTGAGGTTTTGTGAGGTGATCTGGGGCTGATCGCCCTGATCACTGCCCGATCACTCGGCCGATCGCTGTGCTGATCATGATCGGAGCCGATCGGCTCCAAACCGGCTTCCAGGTGTGAAGATAGATGGAGTTTGCAGTTAAGCCGGGTTGGATATGGGGTGAACAGTGTCTGAGAGGCAGATCTCGAGCGGGTCCCAAGCTGTTAATCGGGAGATCAGGATGGTTGAAGATCGCCATAGGGTTTGACCATAATCGGGTCATAAGTGGTACGGATCAGTTTGAAGGTGCAACAAAGATGGGTAAGGTGGTATCACGCAACCGTGCGACGAAGCGAACAGGATCGAAGTATGACGCAGGCACATGAGTTGGTGTAGGGTACACTAGGTATAGGACATTGCATATATAATAACAGGTTTTGATTTTTCCCCTAAGCAAAGAGTCGCTCCGCCACGTGTTGCGGTCATTGGGAGCACAGGGTTGATTAGTCCCCTCTTGCTCAACTAATTCCCGGTTAAGACGCGCTTAGACGCATTTTGGCTTACCGGAAGACCCCCGACGGGTTTGTTTAGGTGATCAAACCTCACCCCCCACGCGCACGTGTTTGGAACACGTTATTAATATTGGAAAGGTTTTGTGGAGATAACGTTTGTGGATTACTGTGGAAGATCGTGGTTTGATCGCGTTTTCTTGGTTTCTTGTTGTCTCTCACACTCATTGGCTGGCCTGATCGGACGAACTTTCCCGATACGTGCCTAAATACTGAAGTAAAGTATCGACCCCAACCCGTTCTCCGGTGAATATTTCCACCCGAGGACACCCCCGTCTCGAGAAGGTCATCCCCTCTGACCTGATCAAGATCATCGTTTTCGTCATCGAGTCCACCTGAGTGAGTGTAATCACCCCCGATCAACGGGTACACAAGGTGAGATGAAATTGAATATGGATCCTATCGCACATGACGACCGGTCGAATGACCTGGAAGATCAGATCAGTCACCATAATGGTGATTCATCTGATTCTGATGGCGATCAGGATCAACGGAGTACCCCTCCGATAGGTGGTTGTCCGGGTCAGTGGGTATCCGGATTCCACCCAAGCCTTCCATCATGAATTGGGAAATCGGCTCCACCACAAGTCGAGGAACCGATAACGTGTCGAAACAAGGCTCGGAGCGCGAGTGTTGGTTTGATCGAGACGCCAAGTCTTGCTCTGCTTCGTAATGTTTTCGTGTCCCAACAAGTCCCAAAAGTGCAGCTTGGATTTGATCATGTGACGTCGAAATGCACGTCTTGGAGCTTGAAAATAAACTTGGAGCCGTTCTTGGCCATGGAATCGTTTGCATTCAGGGGAGTGGTTTAAGTTGCGAGTCGATGCATTCGAAAGAGCTGTTGGAAAAACGACTAGATCTGGGGGTTTTTGATTTTGGTAAAATTATTCTCTATCTGACATGAACAGTTTTTTGAAGATTTCAGTTGTCGAGTTCGTCCAGCAGTCGTCGGTATTTGCAACACATGTAATATGATGGAGAACGCGCAGCTCGGCGTTCTCTAATATTGGTAGGTAATAGTGGATTGGGCAGACCACGAGAGTTGATATTGAGGCCCACTTTGACGCTTAAGATACCAAAGGACATGCAAGCACGATTCGTATTGTATTAAGTGAAATAGCACAGCAACCATTTTTATAACGCTTAATTAATGTTAACGTACATTAGCAGGCCGGGTCAAATTCGAGAAAGCAGGGAAATGCTTGAATTTGAGTTTTGCCCGAGCTCGAAATTAAGCGCTTTACAGGAGTGTAGGTCATACTTAATATCAGGTGTTGTGCAATCTTCCCCCCTCCCACTTCCCGTCATTTCCTCTCCCGTACGACTTCTCGATCCTCCCTTATATCCGCGCGCTTCTCTTACTTCTCAAATCTGATGTTTCCTTCACACCTCTTCTATTACCTCGTCTATTACAATCTTTTCCGAATTCTTGTCCGTTTCACCAACCACCACAAAGGGACCAACGTTGCTTTCTCCAGTACGATGATGTGGGAGCAGGAGGTAAAAGCGGGACAACAACGAAAGGGAGACCCAATGTGCAATGAGGAAGAGGAAAGAAGACGAAAAAAGAGACACGCCATTTCAAGAAAGTAAGAGCCATTAATGGCTTTATGGCATGGTAATAAGCGAGCGGTGTCCAGAACCTAGATAGTGCTATCTGTTAGATGTCAGTTTTGTCACTTCTTTGGTAGGGAAGGCCGTAACCCTAAAAGCAACAACCAAGCAGCTGGCCAGGCAGAAGATGGCAACGGCCAAAAAGTAGCGCGCCAAAAAATCATCAAACATGTTCTTTCGAATGCCTTTCCTGACAAACAGTTACAAGCAGCACCTGGAGACTAGACGTGAGAGTCGATGGTCTGAATATCAGACCCTATCAAACGAGCATAAGAAGGTCTATTTTGCTGGAATTGATATCCGCTTTGCGGAGACTCTGTCATCCTATTTTGAGTTAAAGAGATTAAAACCCTTTACCATCTAAGTCAAAAGGGAAATCAACGATACCATTATCGCAGAGTTGTTGTTCGATGGAGAGGAAGAAGCAGGACCAGAAGATACAGACGTAACCTCTGCCTCACTCTCTAGAGACGGTCACGGGAACGATAGTGATGTTACGGGATCTAGACAAGGAATTGAGGCTGCTCAGGCTGCTGTCGGGTCACCATCAGCTGCTAAGATGCGGGATCTTTCACTTTTCGAAGGTTTGGGTGAGGAAAACTTCCAAGCTGCTGCTGCTGATGCCGAGGAAGAGACTAAGCGTCTTATAGCTCCTATAAGTAAAACCCAGGAGTACGTTATCCTATAGTTAATATTAGATAACTCGAATTGCTTGAATTTGAAGCTGCTCCGAGCCCGATTTGAAGCTAATTTCGAGGCTAGTCGTAATCCTCGAAGTTGAACCGGCTTGTGCATTTGTCATAGAGGGCGTTTGTTGTATGCCCACCAGCACGGGGTCTACTTGTGGATCCATCGTCTAGTCCTAGATCTAGTACGTCTGTACTTTCGTGATAGCTCTGTATTTTTAGATTTATCTCCTTTTGAATATCCATAATACAAGGAGCCAGAGATGAAGGTAATCAATAACGTCCATAATCTTGCACCGACTTCATGGGCACCTAGACAATCCAAAATATTATTATCCAATCAGGTACATTTGATCACACTCACCGCCATTATAGACATTTCGATTCGACATTGAGACACATCGGCATTGTCGAACACTCGAAACACGATTTTGAGAATCTACTTGTGAGGCCCGATTTCAAGGCAAACAGAATTTGAAATTAGCATTATGTCAAACAAATTCTATTTTTTTTGTGTTTTCCATTGGCACAAGTGGTATATTTTACACATTTTTCAACTTTTGGTATAAATTTCCATCATCTTTACAAAGCTCTTTTGTCCCTTAATACATTGTGTACGGCAACATTCCGAAGTACTTTTTTAGTGTACTCTGTGCAAACACATTGGAAGTGAAATGGGAGAATGTGCTAATATGATTGCCAAACTGCACAATTAATCCTGTGAGAGTCAGGAGAATGGATTAGATGCCGTGATAATCTCAAAGTTCTTTTGTTGTCCGGAAGTCTGATCGTGGTTGAGAAATTCGATGTACCATGTCTCATTAACGAGAAAGATGATGCACACCTGTGTGCTGCGAGTGAAAGTAAAAATAAAGGATTTTACAGACAAAAGCACAACGTCAGTCAAAATGCCAGTCGAAACACAGAAAAACGAAAAAAATCATGTCATCTCAGTTTTTCAGTTCCTCGATTGCAAATGCTTGCTGTCTTTTATCTCCTTCTACTTGCCATCCTATCACCATCTAATGCACACATGCACTAGAATAGTAAAGTAAAATGTTCAGTAAAAAGATTAAGCAAATGAATGAACCACAACTAGTGACCTATACGAAAGTAGTTTTGGCTAAACCCACCATGATGGATTCCTCATAGCAGCCTTGACTGTTTTCTTCTGTACGTTTCCAAAGACAACATATCACCGATGACGCGCTTGCTCGCTATCTCTAGAGCTCCTCGCTGGTTTTGAAGATATAGTTTTCCATCACTCGTAGCTGCTTTCTAATTTCGGAGGGGGCGAGATCGTGCTTGTAGCCTCACGCTCTCAAAGCAGCATAAGGAACTTTATCGATTGGCGGTATACTATAAGTTCACGAAATAAGATTTGGGATTTGCTTTTTCTTGAGCTACAAGTACTATATATGGAATGAAGTGCGTTAGTACTGATATAAAGGACATGTTTAATTCGCAACCTCTGTTTGAGGGCAATGCCATTGTCTACGTGTAATGATCATTTGAATTGGCGACTCATCGAGTACCTTAGAAACTCACTGTGTGCGCTGACGATGTATAGAATCACATACCAAAGCATCTGCTATCTTTCAAAGCACCAGCTGTTTTACTAGATCATAACACTAAATGAAGATCCAGTTTTTCTCTGGCGTTTGTCTCAATCTCTGGAATAGGTATCTAATGAGGCAGCCATTTGCCCGTACCGAATCTCATATATTACTAGCAGATGAGCCACGAGAGGTCACGGCAGAAAAAATGTCAACTTGAAATTGAATCCACGCAAAGCTGTAGCAAAGTGACAATCTTGATTAGGTTGAAGTACCGCATTGCCTATACCAGGCATACAGCGTGGTTTTGTAGACAAAACCCTAAAAACAGAAAAGAAAAGTAAATAATTGAGAAAGATCATTAATAGTGTAGAAAGGGTGACCACAACAGAGAAAACGCACGCAAAGACACTTATTCGTATCAATTACAGAGTAGGGCGATAAACACACACAGGATTAGGTCTGCATAAGCCAATAAGCGACGGGCGCCGGTGCGGGTCGCACAATACTCGTGGACTTGGCCCACTTAAAAACAAAACAAAAATTGTTCAATATAAGCATGCTTCAGACCTTGAAGGCAAGTTTTCATTGTTCGGTTCACGCTTATGCTAGCGCCACAATCGGCGTACCCGTGTGCTTTCTAGAAGTTGTTCTATAGCATGACACCAGCAACTGGAAAATGCTCGATTAAGGCCGCGCACCTAAACTGATTAGTGCTTAGCGGTGCGCGATTCCGTTTGTTGTGCTAGTACCAAAAAGGGACGATATAAAGAGGAGGTTCTGACGTTATTCTTGCGCTGCGTATGACTTAGTAAAGCGAAAGTATATATATCGTCGCGCTGGCATATCTCGCAAGCGCGTACGTACTTGCGTACCCATTTATACTGGTTACAGTAGAAATCGCGTGCATACGTCTTCTCTCGACCTGGATGTCCCGAAATCGGTGCAAACAAAATTTGATGTTTGAGATCATCGTAAGGATTCCAACACTCCATCCACAGGTACCGGGAGCTCTTCTGCACATATGTAGATAGTAAACTCGTTAATGCATCAATATAAACCATCGCAACCATCACCTAGTCGCAACATGACCTTCAAATCAATCCAATTTTGTTCCGTAACTCCTCTACTCTTGAAGCACTTAACATGACCAGTAACAAATCTGCTTCCATGTCTTGACTCGCGACATGCTCTGGCAACACCTTATCTTTCTTAGCATAATCCTTCAGAAACTTCAGCTTCATGTCGATGTTCTTAGTACTTGCAGCACTGGGTTCACTCTGAAGATGCTTGATAGCTGTCTGATTGTCGATTTGAGCACAATCAGCCCTTTCATCTTCATTCCTATCCTCTTAAACAACTCCTTCGTCCCAAGCGCTTCTCTTCCGCCATCCGCGGCAGCCACAAACTCTGCCTCAGCGGTCGACAATGGAACGGAAAATTGTTTCTTGCCAATGTCACATTCATCTCTTGTCCTGCGATCGGCGTCCTTACGCTGTTGGCGTCTGTTAAGCGGTTTTTTACCAACATTTCCGTAATAGTGGGCACCTGGTGTATCAGATATCCGCCACTTGGATCTCCGTCGATCCTCATACCCATTGTTTTTCGACATTTACCCAAATCGCTTAGTTAACAGAGTAAATTAGAAATAGAAGGCGGCGAATGATTTTTGGTTCTGGTTTGTCTTGAAAGAACTCTTCCACCAAGTCTTCGCTGGTACCATTTAGCAGTAAATCTTTTACATACACTCCCGCCAATAGAGTCCCTTCCGAGTCAGTGCGCACGACTATACAGTTGTCGGTTTGACACCGTCAGAAATTCCAGCATAGTCTTCTATAGTAGCTCGTACCATAGCCTCTCTACCTGCTTGAGTCCATACAAATTTCGTTTCAATTTTAAACTAATCGTGTTTTGAGCAACTCCAAAGTCTTCCAATTTGTTCGTATCGTTTTTTTCAAACCCTGAGGTATTTTGAGGTGTATCTCATAATCGTCTTCAGTTAACGCCCTCGGGTATGCGCTAGAGACATCTCCATGCTTTGCAGGTACGTTCCAGATTTGTGACATGACTTGGATGACCTTCAAATTATTAATCTCCATAACCGTTGAAAGAGTCATCAATTAATCCTCCCCGAACACTTGTCTGTTGCCTCTAGTGACCAGTCGCGCTTTATAGAGCTGAATGGTTCATCTGCCTTCAGTTTCGTTTTGTAGACCCACTTAGTCGGCATCGGAACTTTTCCTTTCATTTTACGTGCTAATTTCCACGTTCCAACTTCCTCCAGGGATTTTAGTTCGGCTTCCTCGCCATTTTCCATTGGTCTATTTTTTGCTATCTTATCCCGGAGGCTGAAATAGGTCAGCCCTTTGAAGATCAGATGATGAATTCCCTGAATGTGGCTGTCGAAGTTCCGGAAGTGAACGAGATACCACTGATATAGTGGAGACCCAGTTTGGAGGTGGATGTAGTAGCTCAGAGGCTAACAAGTCTGCATTCATGAAGGGGTGACCTATACTGTAAAACCTGGTATTAAAACCCCATCCCTCGGGTTAACCCCCCCCCTTGAACAGACCCCCAGGTCCACCTGGGGTTATTTCTACAACCCCATCCCTCAAATAGAACCCCACCCAATTGAACAGTACGTGTATAAAATATCGGTTTAATTAGGAAAATTATAAGTATAACTCACCCCCTTGCTACGTGTACTTCACTTTTGTTACATGTACCTCACTTTTGTTACATGTACCTCACTTTTGTTACGTGTACCTTTGTCTGGCTATAGTTAATTGGTCTAAATAGACTCAGCAATAATACCGGTATTGCGACTGGCAGCGAGCAAAGCACGCCAATTCTTGCGCGCAATTATGCTGTAATTACGTAGGTCAAGAATTGGCGAAACTTTGAAAGCACTTGAGAGCGCATTCCGATGAGA
>MIQA02006525.1:0-15231 GCA_001887855.2 Sclerospora graminicola
CGCGAAAAACTGACAGAGCGTCGAGGTGCTGCTCCAGTTGCTCAACAATCACTTTTGACAGCTGCTGCGACCACATGTAGGTGACTCGCTTTTTTGACGGGAGAGACGACATCGGCAAAAACAATCTTGATGTGTTATTGCCAGATTTTTTTCTTAGAAATATAGGTAAAGGCCGGAATGTGTGGGTGATGATCTAAGGCCACCGTTTTAAGTGGGCTGGACCCACTTTTATTGAACGAACCGCATTATCACGGTTCGCTTATTGGCTTATGCAGACCTAATCCACCTAATGGATGTGTTTTGCGACACCCTACTCTGTTATTGATACGAATGAGTGTGTTGCGTACATTTTCTCTGTTTTTGCTAGCTATTAATGAGCTTTCTGTATTACTCTGTTTTTAGGGTTTTGTCCCAAATATAGCGGGAGATAGCATACATGTGACGTGGCATATGTGAGACATTTTGGACATAATCAACAATTCCTTCCGAGCGCGCAACCACACGCATCCATATCTAGAGGTAGAATTTCTTTTACACTCTTTTTACTATTAGAATTGGTTGAGAATAGCCAAAAAAAGAAGGGCTCGCGTGGAGTGATCCCGTCGCCGAGAGAAATCTTCGTCGATATATATATATATAGGCGTATCAACAAAGTACTGTTATACTAAACGGTGGTAGCGTCCTTTAATGTCACGATTTTTGTTGGTCCTGCGGCCTGCCAGCGAGCCGCCGTGGCGTCGCTTGTTGCGGCCCCTCAGTGCGTAGGCACCTCTTGTGTTTTGATTTGATAGACACGTGCCACAATGTCGTAGTGTCGTGCTTGCGACAACCATTCGTTTAGCATTGATTTAGCTCCAACTGTTGTAAAAATGGCCGCAATACCCGAGTCAAAGTCAAATCCAAGCTAAATATAGGATAGCTATAGCCTGCTCTAGGACTTTTGCGGTAGGCTAGGGTAAAGACGTGCAATTCGGTCCCATTGATAGTGGGACTGATGTAATCATAGTAGGATTACTGAGGTTCGTCCCACTTCAATGGTACTAGTAGAGACGATGTACTTTCCACCCGCGTTACTGTACTCTACATTATGTGTCATAAACTCGAAACGATTTGTCGACGCTTAAAAATCAATTTTCGACTGCCAAATTGTTGCGACTAGCCTTTGCGGCATACGTAATGGATACCAGCAGTTTTTAATCCAAGTAGCGGTGATGGTATGCCTTGCTTGTTATTTGTCTGTCAGATATCTGGCATACAGTCTGGCCATAGAGTTATTGGCGCAGCACGCTAATGATTGCACCTTTTGATGTGAATACTGGGCAGCGTGACATCGTTGGTACTTAAGAGGCAACTCGCATAAATATTCTCTTTGGATGGGATGGAGTAAATAGGCCTTTCGGCGCCAATTGCTCACATTAAATTTGCCAGACAATGAGACGAGCTGTAATTTTGATAAGTATCATAACCACGCTTGCAGCATCTACATATGCAGTTGAAGTCAGCATTTGTGGCGACGCTACTTACGACTTGCCCCAAGACCGAGGGGTGATTTGCTCATCGGCCGATCCTATTCCTCCTGGTACGGCGTGCCCACTGAAAGGAGACAAAACAAGCACACACTGCTATGAAAACCTGCCGTCGTATAACCGCGGCGTATGTGTAGCACCTGAAGATGCCGTGTGCACACTAGTGACAAACAGAACGTGGGGCTGCGTGTTTCCTTCTGTGGGATGTGGTAGCGGGGAACTCTCAAGTATAGCCCCAGCAGTCCCAGCGGACCCTCAATGCGAGACATGGGACTACAGCGAAAGTAGCTCGAGGTCGAGCATCGATGTTGAATCACTCCTTGACGGAAACGGCGATTTCGACAAAAGTTGGTTCGTTGAAAAGATAAAAGTGACAGTGGTATTTGCGTGCGGGACCGACAAACCTACGGCGGCACCGACTTTTGAGCCCACACCAGCACCAACTTCAGACTGCTCTGAGGCATCGGACGTTGAGCTAGTTCCAGTGTTGACTACTGAAACAACGGACTCACTGGCATCGAAGCCACCGCCTGAACAGAAATCGGAACTATCGCTATCCGGCGTTACAGCATCAGAGCCCCAAATTGCATCAGCTACTCCAGTACTGACTTCAGACATCGAAGAGTTGCCAGGAGTTGTGCATCCCGGAAGCGGCTTGGCATCGGACGCAGTAGATCTGAGCCAATTTCGGCGCCGATTTCAGAAAAACGATATCAACAGCAGGAAGCGTTGATGCATTTACCCCAATACTAACATCAACTCAACAGGAAACAGAAGATTGCTTATCAGGTGTTTCGGAGGCGACGGATAATCTGGCTACTAAACAAGTGAATCAAGAGCAGTGAATGAAGCTGTTGGTGGAAGCACATCTACTGAGCGTTCACTAATGATATGGAGCCGTCGAACTTTATAGGAACACTGAGACCTGCCAGTATACAAAATGGACCAAATGGTTACAAGAAGCCGTCAAGATTATAATTGCAACTACGACAACAGAATAATTCTACGTATTGTAGTAAAATAAAGCAATCTTCTAACTATCTTTTAAAAGCTAAGGCCGTGTTCGAACTCGACATAAATCGTTTTATCTCGGGAATTAAAACGATTTCTGCGATCGAACACACACCCAATATAAAATGGTTTAAGGCACATAAATCGTTTTATCGTAGATTAGCATTTTTGCTGCTTTATATGTCACTATTATGGAGGGTTAAGGATTTTTGTGGTGCTTACCCCTAAAATTTAACCATGAAGCCAATTTTCTCAAATAGATCCTCACAAATACGTTACAGAGTCGCGTTTCCCCTCTTCTCGTCACTGCCGTCACCTGCCGTAGGGAGAAACCATCGCACCTAAACTCGTTTGTTGTGCTTGCGAAGAAACGTCGAATCGTCGTCTCTCTCGCCGTCATCACAGCAGTTCTAGCAGCTCTTGCTCCACAGTCAGCAGCCGTAGTGACGAAGACGAAGTGGAGACCTCGGACCTTGATGTGGACGACTGTTACGTTGTCTATGAATCGTATACCGCCGTAGCAAAACGTAGTAGTCATGCAGAAACTTCGATTTGCTGGAGCGATCTCCATCTTTTGCCAAACTCTGACGAAATTATGGTCTTATTGGCTGCGATGCGTATCAAGCATCGCCAAAGCTAGCGGCGATAGAGCTGTGCTTTAAATTTCTTATGCTCAAAGAGTTACAGAGCGCCACACAGACTTGCAAAGCCTTATATCGACGTCCGAAATGCTACTAACCGGTTTGTACAGTCGTCAATGGCGGTTTAAAAGACTACCAGAGACGTACGGAGCACTACCTTACGATACCCAGCTCGCTTTGTTTGCTACACGTCGAGCAGATGCTACTTATGAGCTGTTAATGCGCAGTACCGTGACCGACTTATCTGATGACATGCTGCAAAATTTCCAAAAAGAGGCGGTGGACTCGATTCGCGGCACCAAAACTCTGTGTGTGCTATCCTGTGCATGCGCGATGAACAAGAAGATATCATACTATGAAGTGAGTCTCAAGGGCTGTTGCAGCGTGGGCTTCACGTCAGCCCGAAACGATTATAGCTTCGGCTCGGTGGGCTGGAAAGGCGTCTCCTATGGTTATCATGGCAATGGCGGCGACTTTGTGTTCAATGATGACACCAAGTCGTACGGTGGAGACTGGAGCCGGCGTGGGGACATCAAATCCGATGAGCCAAAAGAGCAAAGCCCCATTTTCACCATTTTAGTGGCCTGAATGCTGACAAGCATCGGATCGTTTTTACGCTGAATGGTGAAAAGATCGGCGTGACGCCGAGTAAAGTGCTACCTGGTGACTATGCTGCTGCGGTGTCGCACCACCCTTTTTTCTGATCGGATGGAGTTAAGGGCTTGCACAGAGCTCAAGTTTTGCTGTTTTTTCCTTTCCTGCCGCTTGCATCTTTCTCTTTCTGTCTTAAATTATTTGTATTCTGTTTACTCGGCAATGCGCTACCTCTACGTCTAGCTTCCTGTGACACATTACTCTTTTCGACACAACCTACATCCATCCTACCCGACTTCAATACACCTCCACCTTATTGAGCTTCTGCTCACATGGAGTGCCACTTTGGATGCTTTGGCCATCAAAGAGAATGTTTTCCACATCTGTTGACAATGACAAGTCTCTTGGCTCATTGGAATCCACCGGAGATGCACTTTTGTTTTCAAGCCGTACGTATCGTTTGACACCCCAATTTAGTGACAGAAATTAAACCATTTTATTTTTGTGGCGACCAAACACACGTGCTGTACTTTTGCCAATGTTAAATAGATCAAGTTAAAGATAAGGGACCCACTAGGTGCACATCCCCCCTTTGATACGTGCACACCCCCCAGACCCAAAATATACAAAAAGGTAATATTTTTTGTACTCGCACACCCCCCGGACCCAAAATTATAAGAAAAGGTCATAAATTTTTGTACTCGCACACCCCTTGCCCTAAAGACTGGCAATTGGTCCAGCATTGATTTTAGCGATGAGGTGGAACAAATCTTGGACGGAGTCGTACTTGTTGTGGACGCCACGAAAGGACCAATGTCGCAAGCAAAGTTTGTGCTGACGAAAGCATTGCATCGTAGACTAAAGCCGCTCGTGGTTGTCAACAAGGTGGACCGCGACACGAGCCGTTTAAATGGATAAGCAGAGAATGAACTTTTCGAATGTTCGTGGCGCTAGATGCCGACGATGATCAGCTGGAATTTACGGTATTGTACGCATCGGCTAAGAAGGGATGGGCTGTGCGTGACTTGGACAATGAGAACGAGCCGCGTGACAGTATGCTGCCGCTTCTTGACGGCTATGTGCCTGCATCAAAAGCCAACGCCGATCAACCGTTTGCCATGGCTGTCACTATGATTGGCCATGACCCGTACGTCGGCCGGCTCGCGACCGGCCGTGTCCACGCCGGGACTGTCAAAGTGGGTTCTGTGTGCTACTTGTGACGCTATCGTCTATTAATTTCATTTGTTCTTGTTCGTGTGTGTGGCGATAGATTGAAGACTCGATCCAAGTAATGAATCGCGACAGCAAAAAGCTTCAAACTGGCCGAGTAACGAAGATGTTTGTTACTCGTGGCGTTGCAAAGTCCGAAATCACATCGGCTACTGCTGGTATGTGTCCAACCCAAAGTCTTGTGAACCTTGATTCACTATATTTATCTGTGCAATGCTTGACCATGCGATACGCGACATCTTTACAATCACTGGTGTGAACGCATACGTCTCTGACACAATAGCTGATGTCTGTGTGACGGAACCGATTCCTTCTCCCCAGTTACGATTTCGATGACGTTTAGTGTGAGCGACGCGCCTACCGCATGCAAAGAGGGCAAATTTCTCACTTCTTCTCACATAAAAAAGCGTCTTGAGCGCGAGTGCGAGGTATGTCATTGCATGCCCTCCTTGTCTTCGTGAATTGCTTAACTTTATTGCTTGATGCCTCCAGAACAATGTTGCCATTTCCATTTCTCCTAGTGCTTCATCAGAAGCTTTCGATGTCCATGGCCGTGGTGGGCTTCAACTTGCTATTCTGATTGAAGAAATGCGTCGTGAAGGTTTTGAGATGTCCGTCTCGGCTCCTCAGGTGCTATTCCAGACGGGTCGGGAGGCGAACAAAAAATGGAACCGATTGAAGAAGAAACTATTGATGTCGATTCTGACTTCTCTAGTACAGTGATCGACAAAATGTCTACCCGTGGTGGTGAAATCGTTGAGTTCAAGGAGATGCACGACAAAGTGCGCCTTTAGTTCAAGATACCCTGTCGCTGTCTCATGGGTTACCGCAGTGAGGTAAACATGACGTTGAATCGTTAGTGTCGATGGAAAATAATCTCACTGACTGGAAATCTCTCATCTCATTACAGATCAAGACCGATACCCGTGGAAGTGGTATCTTAAACTCGATCTTTCACGGTTACTCTCCTTTTCAAGGCTCGGCAACTCCTCCGTCCAAAGACAAGCTCATTTCTTCGACTCGAGGCGCGTGTATGGTAAGACAAGGTTGGGTTGTACGCTTCGTCACCAGACGTTCTAACTTGTTCACTGCCCATCCTCAGGCCTACGCGCTTAACTCATTGGAGGACCGAGGCGAAATGTTCGTCAAACCTGGTGATGAGGTGTACGAGGGAATGATCGTGGGCGAGCATAACCGTCCCACGGATATTGAAATTAACCCCACCAGGGAGAAGAAGCTCACCAACATGCGTGCGGCTGGCTGTGACGAAAGAATAATGTCTCTCGAAGATGTGGTTACGTACATTAGCGAGGACGAAATGATTGATGTACCCCCGTCTAAGATTGGCATGTGGAAACGCGAGCTGACTACCAGTGGTCGCAAGATGACGCAGAGCAAAAAGAAATAGTTTGATTGCCAGCACGTATCGGATAGAGGTCGAAACACACTTGTACTCCCTTTCAAAAGGGGTATCCCTGCCCCACCTTCAATCTCACCCCCTGGATATGTGCTGTCACTGCTCTTGACCAGAACTTGTCGGTGAATCGTTGCTTGCCATGGACAATCAGTTCGCCGAGTAGACGTTTTCCTTTTCCGGGTTTCTTCAGTAAAATAATCTCTCCAATTACGATACTTGCCACCATGCGCACAACCAAGCCATACTTTTCTTGTTAAACCTTCTTTACTTTTCTTGGAACGGAGACGCGCCACTGTAAACCCATTAAATTGGGAGAATCTTTGGATTGCATCTTCGGCTTCAGCCAACGAAGAATAACGGTCAATTGATAGCATGGCTACCGGTGGGGTGGTGGTGTGGGAGTTGTGGTTTGATTGAGGGCAAGGTACCAAAATTATTACCTTTTTGTATATTTTGGTGTGCACGTATCAAAGGGGGGGGTGCACCTAGTGGGTCCCTAAATATAATCATGATTTACGTTAGTGCACGGGTGTTTCGAACACGGCCTAATTATTAACATACGGATTGTAGTTAAGCAAGATTTCTATGTCTTCAAGGTTTTTATACACCCGTTTATGGTGCTTTGTGCTGTTTTTACAAGTACACATGTATTAAAAAACACGAGGAAGAAGAATGCAATAATCATACAATTGTTGCCGTGGGATCCCTTTCAACTGGCCACCTGCTTTCTACTGTTATTGGGGCGGGGCTTGTAAATATTGACGCTTGGAGCGAATGTAAAGAACAACGCCGAGAGCAATCGTCAAAACAAAGATGAGCACATTGTCGGATTGCAAAATCTTGTCCCAGTTACCGAAAATGTCCAGCACCAAATTATCCGCGCTCATGTTTGTACCGCCAGGCAACCATTTCTCGAGTAACGCGAGCAAAGAGCCTCCCACTTTCGGTTTGGTGTCAGAAGATTTTCTTTCGCTGTTTGGCTCCGCAATTGATGAAGCAGTTGATTGAGCTTGTCCCACTTTGAGTGGAGGCACATTTCCCATTAGCTCGTTCCACCATCTTTTCCACGAACAAAGTGACTTGTGCACACGCAGCTTCCACAGTGCGAGAGCCACTGGTACATTTGCATCGCTGCTCGCTGCAAGTGCTTTGTCAAAAAAGCGTTTGGCCAGGTAAAAGTCTTGTTCTACACCAATTCCGTGCTCATACATGAGCGCGAGGTTAAACATGGCCTGCGCGTTGGAGCGCTTGCTAGCAAGAGAGTAGTGCGCACTTGCCTTGACAAAGTCCACCGGGTGTCCCCCTTTTCCATAATAGAAATAATCACCAATCTTCAGATTAGCATCCACATTTTCCTGTTGGGCAGCTAGTCTGTACAGCATGACAGCAATCGAAGAAATAGCATTTCCCTCCAGTTCCATGCCCGACGGCATCAACGATGTCATCGGCGAAAAAATTGATGGAGTCAAAAAATCGTAGTCCAACAGGTACGCGGCGTTGTGCTGAGCAATTTCGTAGCCTTGCTGCGCCATTACAGCGTACTTCATGAAAGCCGCCTCGTAATCCTGACGTTTGAAATCGTTATACGCTTGAGTCAACACACGATCCCATTCTCCACGTTCTGCCACCAGTTTAAACAACTCCACCGCATCTTTGCACGAACGCGTCGTGCCTATTCCGTGCAATTTCATGTGACCAATTTTGTGGCTAGCGATGGTGTGACCCTGATGCGCCGCTATCAGAAAGTAGCCATTCGCTACTTCGTATTCAGGGTGCAACGAGGAAACTGCGATTTCTTTTGAGCTTCTAGTTTGCATTTGCATCACACCAAGATTGTAGAACGCCTCAGCACTACCCTGCTTAGCCGCAGCCTTGAAAAGATCCATCGCTTCCGCTTTATCGGCTTTTACACCCTTACCGAAAAGGTACATAAGTGCCAGCTCATTTTGTGCTGCTGCGTTACCTTCATTTACTGCCTCTTGTAAGTAAGATAATGCTGTGGAATTGCTTTGAGGAACACCAATTCCAAGACCATAGATGTGCCCCAAGTGATAGGCTCCTCCACTAGCTCCCAAATCATACGCCTTCTTAAAGAGTGCTGCAGCACGCTCTAAGTCTTGAGTCAGTCCACGTGCGCCGTAGAAGTACAAAGTAGCCAAGTTCAGTGTCGCATCGGGGTCGCCTTTGTCTGCCGAGAATTGGTAGTAGTCAACAATTGCACTATCATCCGGCATGTTTTTCT
The DNA here is from genome assembly GCA_001887855.2 of Sclerospora graminicola. NCBI lineage: Eukaryota > Oomycota > Peronosporomycetes > Peronosporales > Peronosporaceae > Sclerospora > Sclerospora graminicola. The sequence continues at coordinate 8,662 of MIQA02006525.1, forward strand.
TGTGCTGCGCGTCCATTGCAGTCTTCAGTCTGCGGTGTGGAAGGTCATAAATGACTGGGTGACTAGCATTCTGCTCCCGTCTTGCAACTGCTTCATCGGCTGCCACCTCGTAATAGCGCACGGCCGACTCGCATTTCTTGGGGACGCCAAGTCCCATCAAATGTTTATGCCCCAACGCCATCGCGGCGCCAACGTCTCCACCTACCGCTGCAAAGTAGTAGTGTGTTATGGCGGCAGCTTCGTCGAGCGGAAACCCCCAAAGTCCGTAGCTTAACGCTACGCCGACGTGAAATTGCGCTCTCGGAGCCCCCATCGCAGCCGCTTTACTGTACAGACTCATAGCCAGGGTACCGTTTACACGCGTGTCCAATGAGCTATTGCCGTAGAAGTACATGTCTCCGAGCTGAACAAGTGCATCTCGGCGCTCGGACGGAGGCACCAGAGGTGACAGCGCAGCGTCACTAAGATCACGCACTGCCGCATTTTCATTCTGCATACGTCGCAGAGCTTCGGCGAGCGGTGTAGGCGGCGCTATAGAGTCTGCAAATGACATAGCAGTTCAATTTAGTCATGAGGAAGAGACTAAAAGTACGCAGCACCTACCGGATGCACGAGTCTCGACGATATCGGAACATGAAGCGAGAGAAGAGAAGCAGACTGCCACAGACAGCGCGATGGCCACCAAGGCACGACTGTACAAGCGGCACATGAAGAAGGAACAGGGGCAACGAAATTTGCCGACTATGCAGTTTGTGTTATGAGCATTGTAAAGAGACCAGAAGAGAATGGGGCAAGATAAGCCAATAACATCGAAATTTACAGGTATTATGTTTGGTTTCGTTTGTTACAGATGAAGGCGAAATATATATTTATTGAAAGATTACTTTTACTATATTTGACAGGTTCAGAATGGACACGTCACTCATGTCCTCACCAAAACTGTCTTTCATCCTCTGCATTCGAGGCACAAAAACAACCGATCGCTGGATAGTGAATAATCTTCCGTTGAAGTAGTTGTATCACAATGCCTCGCACCCGAACTCAAGATATCTGCTCTCTTGTTCAACTGTGCGACGTCATGACAAATTTTTTTTTACGTTTTCCTGGTACCCAAGGGTAACACACTAAGGGGGCTGCAAGTATTTTCAAAGTTACTCACACTAAGGGATATGCGTCATTTAGGTAATGTAGCACATGTGTAGAGCGTGATGTAAGAAATGGACAATATCTCGAATTCCAAATGTATATTGGCACACTTCACGACCAATGGAGGAATGGAGCAATGGAGCAATGGAGCTTTGACCTCCTCCTAATTTTTCCATTGACAATGATTCAAGTGCTTAGGTCAGTCGGCTCCGGGATCTCACGGTCTCAGACCACGGTCTGCAGAATTTTTTGCCCATGATGAAGCTTCGACGGTATTTAACAGTTGAAAGACTTACGAGAAACTGCTCCGCAATGGATCGAAACGGACAGAAAAAATAGACGCAGTGGTTACAAAGTATTTATAGTTGATTAGTGTCCAAAAACTACGTAAGTCAGACCGCAGTTCTGCAGTTCTATATGTATAAGGGAAACCATTGATGAATCACATTTGCGACGGAATAGATTGTACGAGAATAGACGAAAGTAAACTGAGCTTATTAAGGGAACTACATGTAGCGGTCGCCACCCGCGTTGTGGGTGGTGGTATATGCTAGACGGTTTTAATTTCCGAGTATTAGTGAAGCTTAAAGTTAACTTAGGAATGCCCCTAAGTGCATCTCCACCGACGGTGGTTCGTAGAGTTAAGACCCTGTGGTTCACTTTTCATTTCGCAGTCTAGACCTCACCCAACAAGGATGGGGAGGTTCTGGACAGGAATCAGAAGCAACGGATTTCAACGGACGGACGGCCTGGGCACGGGCCCAGGTCCTCCCTCTTGGGACTGCAGCACGCCCCGCCAACGCGGGCGCGCAGGTTCACCGCCAGCAGCGATACGGGCGGCGGCGACGTATGCTCAGGATATTCGGGGCTGGCTTCACAAAGAGCCAGTTCCCACGACAAAAGAGGAAATCACTTGGGGGTGTGGAAGAGCCTACGGGGCCACTACACCACGAACCAATTGGGCACTCAAACTCCGCGAATCACGGAGTCACGACAGGGTGTGAGGAAGAGCCTGCGGGGCCATCACACCCAGGTTTAAAGATGCAATCTCAGGGAAGGATGCTTGGGGGTGTGGAAGAGCCTGCGGGGCCACCACACCTTAGACCATCAGTGAACTCACAGGTTGCGATTACCGGAGGTAAGGCAGGGTGTGAAAAAGGGCCTGCGAGGCCGTCACATCCATAATTAAAGATGCACTTTCACAGTGTAGAAGAAGGACCGCAAAGAGGAATGCTCTGGGGACGACTGCACGGGGGAGAGGGTGAGCCTGTAGCGCCACCATACCTCGGCTCTACTAGGAATCATACCGATGCAAACCAGAGGGGAAAGCTCAAGAGTGTGAAGTGCCTTGGGGGATACCACTCATAGGCGTAAATCTGCAATTAGAAATTGCTAACAAAGGAGTGACACTGCCTGTTAACGGGCAAGAGAAGGAGAAAGAACGATACTTTCACCTGAGTTCAAAGGACATCGAGTCAAAGGATGCGAGAAGCATGAAGAAGCAGGATCGGACGACAACATCACTGGTGCTACGTCAGAAGAAGTCCAGACGGACAGATATACGAATGCGAGAAAGGGCATATGGTACAAATTCTCCGGCAAAGGAAAGCGAGCTATTGAGCGGGCTCGCAAGGATAACAGAGAGGGTAAAGGGTTTCAAGAGACAATATGGACGCACAATCATCATTTTAATACTAGCAGCTAATCTTGATCCGAAGTCACCAACATCCTTAGGCGGAACGGACAGTTCTCAGGAAATTTGGACAGTTCTTAGGAAATTCGTAGCAGCTAATAGTGATTAAGCCTAAATAGACTGTGATTTATAAAAAAGACCCTGTGGTTGATTGTTAAACCTGTATGAGCGAATTTGTGCCACCGTCATGTCTTAACGCCAGTTTTATTTAAAACCACCAATCAGGGTTATGGCCAATAAACTCAAAACATAAGTGTTTTTATTTTGGCCAATGGAATCACTGTATTGATTAAAACCACGGTTTTAGTGTCCGTCTGTTGGCCACAAATCCGCTGGATTTCACTGGATTTGCAAAAAATACACTGTTTCGGAGCAAACACTGTTTCATCCGAGTTGGGTGTGCTGTCTGGGTCGCCAACCATCTGTTTTTCTAACGCTGTTTTGACCTCCATCCGCTGTTTCCGAAATACGAGGTCGGAGTCGTATTTCGAAACAGTGGATGTATTTTTACGGTACGCTGTACTCGATAGAGAATAGGACACTGGTGTATTTTAAAGTTAAGAGCTAAAAACATATACTAAATTTTCCTTATTCGTGACAGAGTACTAAAATATAATTAGTGCTTCTCTAAGGTACCTTCTATCGGCGGCATGTTCGTCGGCTTCGACACGAGTACCGCGCCGACCACGGTGTCATCGTCGTCTTGATTTTTTGAGGCCCATTCGTTTATGATTGGTTTTGAAATGGTGCTTTTTTTTGCGCCGACAGCTGCGTTTGATCGTTTTAGGATTGTGATTTACCGGTATGTACCGGTACATGACTTATAAAATATTAATACAGTAGAACCCTTTTCTAATTCTGCGTAAGTGGTGCGCAAGACGCAATGTTATATCTGATAGAATGCAGTAAAAAAGTAAAGGAAGGACACCAGAGGTAGGTAGATAACAAATATTAAATGAATTAAACATGCAATGGGCCGCTCAATGGTTTGGCTCATCATTACTGACTTTAGCTGTACCCATCTTGTATTGTCGTAAACGTGAAACTGCCAAAAAAAATGGATAGGTTACCAGACAGCCACGACAATTTTAAACAGTGTTTGATCGTGAACGCTGTTTTGATCCAATCCAGTGGATTGGTAGAAAACAGCGTATGCAAACAGAAAAATACAGATTTTTACCAGACGGACCCTAAAAGATGCACTTGCTTCCGCTTTTGACAAGCAGAAGCAAAATGCAGATAAGACTGGAAGGAAAAACACAAATTCCTTTCAAAAAGGTGAATTAGTAATGTTATCAACAACTAATTTGCCTACACATGCAATCAGCAACTTCCCTACACGGAAGTTGCTCCCTAAGTTCATTGGACCCTTCAAGGTCCAAAGCGTAAAGGGGAAAGCCTATACATTAGACATTCCCACGGCCATGCGCCTTCACCCAACGTTTTACGTTGGGAGGCTCAAGCCGTACCGATCGTCTACGTCTTCGGACGAGACGCATCGCCACGGCGAATGCCATGCTTCTTCAAGTCTCCCAAGAGAGACTTGTAATCGGTCTCCAACCGATTGTGAGAAGTCTGGAGAATTTCCATCTCCGACTTTAGCCGATCAATCTCGACCAGCACAAGATCATTCTTCTGCTGCATACGAGATGCGCGCTCAAAATGCCGCGAATCTCGTCTCGATGAGAACGATATGTCTTCATCGACTGACACATGTCGGCGCTCAAGGCGTTACAATGCCTCTCGAGCTTGCGGAGCTGGTAACCATGCTCCGCAACAACACGCCGAGGGAATTACCAACCCCCGCCGCCCCTGATTGATAATAAGGGGAATAAGCGTTATATTCTCGAGCGCTTGCTATCGAAGCGCTCGGTTCCCTATAAGAAGGGGCAGCGTACCGAGTACCTGGTACGCTGGTTGGGATATTACCAAGAGTTTGACTCTTGGGAACCGATTGAGGTGCTAAGGGCGGATGCCCCTGACCTCCTGCAGGAGTTTGAGAAGGATACTTCTCCTCAAACTCAAAAGAAGCATCAACACTAGGTGTTGATGGCTGCAAAGCATCGGTACTAGGTGCCGATGCATTAAGAGCATCAATGAGGCTCTTAACAGTAGCGGGTACTGAGTAACCTCGGTACCCTCTTAGCTCCTTTTCAGTAAGACGAGGAGCTCCCTTGGGACAACAAGGGCATTTCATGTGAGAAGGAACTCCGCAAGAGAGTCCTTCTCTAATGCAAGTAAAATGGATAAACTCCATTTTACCTGAGCGTGAGTGCTTTAAGAAGCGCTCGCGGTTTACGTGAATTTTGCTCACGTATTCGTCGGGACCTTTGTTGTAATTTTCAACAAAGGCATTCCAACTTTGAGTAAGGGCGTCTTTATCGTCCCTATTCTTGCGCGACCCTTTCCGGTTCGTATAATAACGAGCCTGATAGAAAAGGTCGATGAAGTACCGACGTCTATCGTCGGTACTGCGATCAAAATGATGATTGCGAAGACCTTCGCAATCATCAAGCGCGTTGATGTCAAACAACGGATATTGACAATCGCGCTTGGTGTGCCCACCACTTCCGGGCGCAAGTGTCCATGCTGGGGTCCAAAAACCCACTTTGTACGGAACATGGCGTTCCGTACAACATGGTGATTCAGAAGCAGCGTAAGCCGCTTCTGCGCGTTGTTTCTTGGCAGGTGGAGCACCACCTGCCACCTCAAAGTCGTCTTCGCTACGACCAGGCGAATGACGAGGACCAGGAGGAGCTTTACGCTCCTCATACCACCGTATGACGGAGTTGTCGCTGTCGTAATCGACGGCGTCAGACTCCACTTCGCCATCACTTAACGGCGAAGCAATTCTAGCGGGCTTAAGCTCGCTAGAATCGTTGACAGGGACGGTGTCGTCCTCGCCCTCTTCGGAGTCAGATGACTCTCCGAAGATATCGTTGGGCTTCTTCTTAGCCACCCGCCTTACGGCAGGTGGAGGTGTGGAAGATGTTGCATTAGCGACATCTCCCCGCCCTGTTTTAGACACTGCTTCAGCAGCGTCTACTACGAGAGACAATGGGTCTCTCGGCTTACTCTTTCTCTTCGACGCTACATTAGTAGCGTCGGCATTCGATGTTGACACCTCTGCACGTGATGCAGAGGTGGGAGCTGCTTTAGCAGTATCGGTAGCGCCCTTAAGAGCGCCGCCGCGTTTCCCGACCATTTGATTTCTTATGGTCGTTAATGGGTAATAACAAAGTATCGTTATGACCAACAAGTGCCACCATTCGATTGGCCAATATTACTTTATATTATTGGCCAACCACCTTGAGTGGGGGGTGATGTAATGGGGTGCCATTACATAAGTGATATTTAAGTAGAAATATCACAGTTCAATTTCAGACTTAATGTCTGAAATGCGAATATTGGATTATAAGTTGTTATAATCCATCTTGACAACAGATTCTGATATAATTATCGAATCTAACAAGTAATCTAATGATAAAGATATCATTAGATCAGCTTTATACTACATGTTACTATGATTAGTCTAGGTCTAATTATACTAGTTAGCTCTTAACCACTCATAAATATATTCACTCTTAAACTTACCTTCTTCTTGTCACGTAGCCTTAGGTTTATATATATTCAGTATATATATAGACTTAAGTGATTAATTAACAAATTAATTAGTCTTTTCTAGTTTATCTAAGGTAAACTAAGGAGGACCAATTTACATTTGGTCCTAC
>MIQA02006531.1:0-34416 GCA_001887855.2 Sclerospora graminicola
TGTGTCTTACCTGAAGTAGCCTGGTTAACTCCGATCGGATGCTCTTTTGTGTACCGGCCCGGCCGGTACACCAACCCCAGATGATACCAACCCGGCCGGTACACCAACCCCAGATGGTACCAACCCGGCCGGTACACCGAACCCAGCCGGATCGGCCGGATAGCCATCCATCTAAGATCACTTGACCGCTGGCGTTAGCACTCCCTTGGCAGCTCCACGTCCGACTCTGGTGCTTCCTCTGTCCTCTAAGAAATTCAACCTCCTTCAGGACCCTTCGCTCATACCTTTCGACCAATCCTCCCTTTGGTTGTCCACCATCCGAGGACATCCCGTTCGCCTAGTCCGCTAGCCCACCTACCCACGTCTTCGGCCACACCCATCTGGCCCGATTCCAGGCCTGCGCCGTCCTGCCGCGTGTAGATATACCCAGCGGCCACCAGATCACGTCCCTTGTCGGCCGATCCGGGCATCCAGCTAAGGACGACATTTCCACCAATCAGGTGGGGGCGTTCACTTCCATTAGTCCTTTAATTTCTAAGTCACTTCACCACAGCCGCCCCTGAGTCTTGTCGCAGCCGCACAACGGTTGAGGCACGAGCTCACTACATCTTTCACACTTCGACCCTCCGCTATCCCTATATCCGGCCACGAAGACATCCACACTGACACATTGTCGGGACACTCCCCGACGCCTACGAGGCCATCGGTAGGCTGCTTAGGCGCCCGCCCTGCTGGCCTAGAGCGTCGTCCAGGGCAGCCCGAGGTGGCTACCCTGAAAGCTCAAATCGCTGCCCTGACCGCTCAGGTAGCTAGCCTGGAGAAGGCGAACACTAGTTGTCTCTGACCGCACGGCTGGCTGATCAGCAGGCAGATGGAGCCCGGGTCCGGGAGGTACTGGCTGACCTTCAATTCCAGAGCCACATCAGCCGACTGGAAAGTGAGAAAGCCGATCTCATTCAAGAGAGGGATCGCTACAAACAGCTGTCTGAGTCCATTGACTCGTTGCGTATCTTGTACCAGAAAGCGACGGCCGCCGTGAAATCGCAAAGTAAGTGCATCCTCGCTGGTTCAGGACCATCTCCCAATCCACTCACCCTGTATGCGTTCTCAAAACGGAGTGTCATGTGCTATCGTGTCTTGATGCTCGAGATTTCTCGTGCCTCACGCGAGGTGACGGAGCACTACGAGAGGTACATCCTCCTCTCCCAGCGACTGGAGAGTTTGCAAGTGAACTTGGGCAATCTGGAAAATCACCGGATCCGGCTTGCAAAAAAACTGGGGAAGTATCAGAAAGCGTTGTATCGGTCGGCCTCTGCGCCGTCCGGGCTTCAACATCGAGTCCGAGAACTTGAAGACGCGCACGCCGGGGCCCAATCGAACGTGGATAGCGCCCGACAGGTGGTCACCAACTTTACAAAGCGCCGCACGGACTGTTTATCCTCGATAAAGGCGGGTCGAGCCCGACTGATCGCGGCGGGTGCCAGGGTGGATCGTCTGATGAAGGGTCCTGCTCCCATCCGGGAGGCCATCAGGCACCTCCTCGATTTAGCTTGTCCACGTGGTCCCGGTCCGACCACTCCCGCTCCGCCATCTCTCTCGTTGGCTGCTGATTCTGCCGCGGGCGCCCGAACATCCGGAGCAGGGGCGTCCGCCCCAGAATCGATAACCGTTAGCACGGGAGCGGCCACACGTCTGTGGATCTGAGATACTTCCCGAAACCCTAACCCCCCCCACCGGTGCCAGCCGGCGCGCAGGTGGCTTCTTCATCGTTTCCAGAGGTTCCTCCGGTATACGAAAAAAACGTCGGTCCAGCCGGATTGCGTCGCTCCACTCCCCCGTGGCGACTAAACGACTTAAACAGTCTACCGCGCCGACGAGCACGGCAAACGTTCGTGGAGACAAACAGACCGGGCTCCAACCCCACTTCGACCCCAGCTCCGTCCGGCTCGTTGGCTTCTGGGAATCGCCCCTTCGTGCCCGTGCTACGGGATCCTCGTCTAGAGCTTCGTCTTCTTCGGTTCTCCTCGGAATCTCTCCTCACAACCCTCAAGGTCCATCCACCGCTTCTCCAGATGGGGAGGAGGCGCCCAGCTTACCAGAAGTGGACGACGATGAGGCCGCCGCCGAGGTCTACGAGAGGTCACCCCCCCCCGGACATTTTTTCACTGGATGAGAACGAGTCTAAGAAGGCCTCCGAAGAGTCTCCCCCGTCTTGGATTCCCCGCCGGAAAGTCATGACGGCTTCTGAACTGACTGCGGCTCACCCTTGGTCCAAGGTGCAATTGGGGGGCTTGTGTATCGCAGACCTCACCGGCGCCTTCGTCGCTCGGTATTTGTCTCGTCCGCCGTGGTGGGTATTTCCACCGGCACCAAAGAAGCCTAAAATCACTGAATGGCGTCCTGATCATGTTGCGTTCGATCTGCTGAATGCGGTCCTGTCTCTCAAGCCATGGACCGTACTGGCGACGGATATGCCAGGAATGGGTCTACCCCATGTCAGCTGGTTGGCTGATCTTCGTGAAGCCTGTAAGGGGTATCTCTCCCGGCACGGACAAGCCATCTGGGAGTCCACCCATCATCTCTTTATCTCTGCTGACGCCGAACGTAAGTCTCCCGCTTTGGTCCGATACCGAGCCGACCGTAAGCAGCGTCGGAACTGGGCGGCTGAGGGATGGACAATGGTTTGCACCCTCGTCGTCGCCGGCATTCGGCTCGGCCACTGTGACTTGGACATTTTCCTCCACCCCATCATGCTACATCTGGCTACCCGCCGGGTGGAGAAAAGCGGGCATCCGGCCGAAAGTGGGACTTGGTGTCCAGGATTGGGTCACGCCACCACTCTCCAATCCTCGCTCGCTGAAATCGACCAGCAGGATTCGTGGCGCAACCAGTACCGGCAGGACCCCGACCGCCACCCTGGCCTCAGCGTGTTCCGACTCCGAAACAAGTTCTGCTGAACTCGCCAGAGATGATTTACGAGGCCAGTCTATTTTTTGGCTCTAACTATTTCCACCTATTCATCCATCTATGGCCATTTGCCTCGCTAATACATCTTTCTTTCTGTTTTCCACATCGAAACCACTTGTCCATCGCTATAATCCGAAACACCCATTCAGCTTCACCACTCATGCTAATCCCCCAAAGTCTTCCATCCGGCACCATGCGGACTCTAAGATTACCCAAACACCTGATTTGCCCATTCCTGGCCAGACTAATTTCCATCCGCCGGCTTATTTGCTGATAAGTGTCAATTAATCCAGCCGTGCCTGCTGCCCGGCAGCCGGATGGCCTAATTTTCTGGCCCCGCCTCCCCTTCTTCGTGGATCTGTATGACCCCGAAGCGGTTACGGCTTGCTCGTCGGCGATCGAACTCTCTCATCAAAGCTCCACAATTTAGGTCCAGCTCATCCACCCACGACCGTTTTTCGCAATTCTTCCACTGCACGAGAAACTCTCTATGGATCCGCCCAAACCTGGTTTTCCGCCCATTCCGAACATCCAAAATCCCCTCCACTTCGTACTCATCCGGATCTAGCGGCTTGTCCCAGCTATCCTCTGGCAGCAAGGCTTCGTCAAAGTCGAACCGATCGCTCTCCACCGTCCGGTGCGCATTCAGGCGGTCCGGGAAGTGTTTAACCAACTTCAACTTGACCACATGCACTATCGGGAAAACGTTGTAATCCGTGCCCGCCGTAACCAACCAGTTCCGCTACTCGGAAAGGGCCATGCGACATATGAGCTAACTTCCGCGCATAGCCCTCCTTGACCCGATCCAGATACAGCCATACCTGGGAACCCGGCTCTATACCGTGTTCTCTGGCTCGGTCGTTGTTCTGATCGGCGCGGTCTTAGATTGCTTGTCGGGGGCGTTCGTTTACCTGTTCCCGCGCCAGTGAATAGTGACGTTGCACCCCCATCCTCCAGCGACGGGCGTCTCTGTCCCGGCTTCTGGTGCACCCTATTGGTATGGCAGCTTCCAAGGTGGATCGAGGGTCCCATCCATAAGCTAAATAGAAAGGGGTGTCTCCCCTTACCCGATCATACGACGAATTAATGGCGAAAACAAGTCTCTCCGCGTATTCGTCCCAGTCGCACCCTCCACCACATACATCTTGAGGGCTCTGGTTAGAGTTTGGACCATCCTTTCGGCCTTCCCATTCGCTTGCGAGCGGTAAGCCATGGTCGCGCTCTGTTTTTGTCTCAGGATATTGTTGAAGGCTCGGAATACGTCCGCCATAAATCCTGGCTCCCTATCATGCCGGATGACCTCGCTCGCTCCGAAACGTCTAAACACACATTCCTCGTAACTTTGAGCAACCTGCTGAGCGGTACCTGTGGAACTGGTATTTGCTATGACCAGTCCGGTAAACAAATCCGTCCAGATCAGCAGCTCTGTATACCCGTTTCGAGATTAAGGTAAGGATGGGATATGGTCCATCGCGATGACTTGAAAAGGATAGGTGGCCTGTATATTCCCAGGCGACCGCCCTCTAATGGTCGGCCGGCCCTTCCCCGTTTCACAATCCGGACAGCTTCCCACATAAGCTTGTACGCTGCGGTAGAGGCCCCGACAGTGAAAATGTGCCTTGATTTTATGATATGTCCGGCCGATGCCCTGATGTCCTCCTTCTAGGCTCACGTGATAGTGATGGAGGATATCCGGTTGTAGGGTAGTAGGTACGACCAGCCGAGCGGATTTATCCCTCTCGATCTCGGGCTGGTCAGCATCTCGGTAGAAAAACAACAACCCGTTTTCATCCACTTCGTAATCCGGGGCTAGTTTAAAGCATTCTTTAGCTTGTTCGGCGGTCAGTTTATCCACTTCCCCTTTAAGGTATGCCTTGAGATCCACTATCCACTCCTCTTCGTCCTACGCTTGGAGAATCCGCTCTGCCCGTAACTGTTGCACTATTCCCTCGCTCATTGCTTCCGGGGATGTTGAGCCAGCGGCTGAAGAACGGCGCCTTTGCGACCGAGTGACGGCGCTCACCCGGATTACCCCCTCCGTGATGGCCGAATGGATAAGTTCGGGCAGCCGATTGATCTCTGCCAGATCCGATAACAAACCTGGATCGGAAACCGTTACACCGACTTGGTCACGCATGGCTAGCGTAGCAAAGTGATCTGCACTCTTATTCCAGTCCCGTTAGACATGTAACAATTCATGTATTGGCCATTTCCGCAGGGCGGACATAACCCGATCGTTCAAAAGTCTCAGCCGGGGTGCCTTGCAATCTATTTCTCCCGTGATTTGCCGGATCACCAGATTGGAATCACCACATATAATGATCCGCCCCTGCGTCCGGCCAGCTAGCAGATCTAGGCAAAGTAGCAGTCCTCGGTACTCTGCTTCGTTCACTTTTATGCTAGGCGTGAAATCTGAAGCAGCACCGACCACTTTCCACTCGGGCAACTTCCACAAAATAGCACTATAGGCCCCTACTCCCTTCTTTACGCTTTCCGACCCGTCAAAACTCAGAACCATTAGTTCTTCTGTGGGTCCCACTGTTGGCGGTGGTAATATGATGGATTCTCGCGGCTGTTTCCGAGGCGCTATGGCTATCAGCGCTTCTTCCACTTCTGCTCTTGGGGTAATGCTGGCCGCTAACGTACCCAGTATCTCCTCTTCTCCTTTAATACACTTGATTACTTCGAGAGACCACTGAGACAGCAGAGCCGCCCATCTACCCAGCCGGTCGTCAATTTCATTTGCTGTCAGAAGCCATGACAGGGTCGACCGTCTAGATAGTACCTTAATAGGCCGAGACGCCAGCATAGTATAACACACATCCAGGATCCGCAATAAGGCCAAATCTTCTTTATCCACTAGCCCATAGTTAACTTCATTAGCCTTCAGAGTCCGGCTGGTGAATGTCACAGGACAGTACACTGGTGTGGTCGCCATCTTTGCTTTCAACATGCCAAAGGCTACCATCGCCCGGGTCATGTGATCATCCGGACCGGCCGTTCAGGAATTAGGCAGCCGGCTGCCCGTCTGGGTAGACAAGGGCAACTTCTTATTGGCCGAAATAGTTGACCCGGGCGGCATCTCATTGGTCAAAATAGTTGACCCGGGCGGCATCTCATTGGTGGAGATAGTAGACTAGCGCGGCATATCATTGGCTGATATTGCTGGCTCGGTCCGTTCTTCCCCTTGCCTATCCTGCTCTCTCAGCTTGTGGTAATCCACCTCCCGTAATTCATACAAAACCGCGGCATAAACCGCGAGATCCTCAATGAAGCGACTGTAGTAATTCAGGCTGCACAAAAAAGATTGCTTGGCCTCTAGAGACCGCGGGAAAGGCAGATTACTCAAGGACTCCAAATCCTTCGGATTAGCTTCCAATCCGGCGATCGAAACCTGGTGACCCAAATAGGTCACCTTAGTCTTTATCCAGAAACTCTTAACTACACTAATCCAAAGATTCCACTTTTCACGTAATCATCAACTTTTCCACTTTGTCACACAGTAAATCCCAAGTAGTAGCCGTCACAAGAATGTCATCAATGTAAGACCGCCGCCCCAAAACTGAAGGTTTTGGGTCGGGGTCCGGGTCACCTTCGGCGAACACGTCACCGACCAGAGCCGGACCTTGATCCGCCTTGATCTTGAAGTGTCCATACAGCGCGTTATCTATGAGCCGATGATACCGACCTCGTTTGGTGCAGTGGTTAAGGCCCTGCCCTCGGGACCGGGAGATTGCGGGTTCGAGTCCCTCCGTGGACGAAAATCCAAAGTCGGATAGAGTCGGGGTCCAAAAGTGTAATGAAATGAGGCTCTTACAGCACCGCGCTTGACATGGCTTACACCACCCTGTATAGGATCAGGTTCTCTAAATATCATCTCTATCAGCCGTTGATAGATCTGCGGATCATTCTTCAGGCCGAACGGCATCCGATTCCACTCGAACAACCCGAAGGGCGTCACAAACGCAGAGATCTCCCGTGCACGATCGGTCATAGAGACCACCCAGAATCCACTGGCCATGTCCAATGAGCAATACCACAAAACTTTATCCAAGTCCCCCAACAGGTCGTTTATCAGCGGCATCGGATAAACCATCAGCTTAGTCAGCCGGTTCACCAGCCGGTAATCGATGCACAACCTTATATCCACCCCATTCTTCTTAATAATAATTACAATGGGCGAAGCCCATGGCGAGGTGGACGGCTGAATTATCTTGGTGGCCAGCAATCCCTTGATAAGCTCCGACAGCTTTTCCCGATACTGGGGGGCGGCTCCGCGGCATCTTTGTGCAACCGGCTTGGCGTTTCCCACATCAATGTCGCATACCGCCCCATGGGCGGCCGGAGGAAGTGCGTTTCCTGGTCCAATCAGCAGATGCTTTCTTTTCCATATGATATCCTTCAGCCTGCTGATCTCTTCCGGGGTGTTCACATCCGGGTCTCCCACTTGCAGATCGTCAATAGTAACCGCTGGGGGGCAGGGGGTTACCTCAGGTAGCACCGCCATCTGATCCTCCATGCCTTCAACATATAGCTCGCCCCCTTCATGAATGCAGACTTGGTCAGCTTCGACTATTTCGGGATCCGGGTCGGCCGGATCGGTTGATACGCCTCCGGCTATTTCCGAATTCTGATCGGCCGGATGGGTCGATCCGGTATCATCTTGTTCATCAAACCGTCCGTCATCGGAGGTGGCCGCACATGTGACTCTGCCTTATCTTTTTTCCTGATCCTGTCGTTCGTCTGTCTTCGGCGGAGTGGACAAAACCAGTTCAACGACCGGGGCAAGATCTCTGCCAATGCGTTCAGCCGGAACCGGCGACGGCCGGCTCCGCGTCAATATCCTAGAAGGGGTCCGGTACTCTGGTTTAGCCACCATTGGAGTCTGGCCCTCTTCCACTTCTTCCTCTTCGCTGACCAAATCGGTGGTTGCCTGAAAGGCCAGGTTTGCCACTCGATATAGCGTCTTGAGCCAATAGTGACATGACCCGGCCGGCGGGGCACCTTGTCCTTGGCCAGCCACATTCCAATGATCACATCTTCATGCAAGGTGAGGGGCCGTTCCGAGATATTGGTCACACTTATGTAGTTGAGATGACCATCCCCTTTGACAAACGAGGGTACCCAACACTCGCCCCTGGTCAGCCATAACTTACGCCGCCTGTCGTGTGGTCGTACCATTACTTCCACCGCTTTTCCCACTGGCACCGTTACAAACTGACCTAACTTGAGGAACTGGACGTGGGCACCATATAAGGGCCGCCGGCCGGCGAGCTGGATCTGCACCTCATCCGGTAACGTCAATGTTCCATGCGATAAATCCAACCGTATGCCGGCCGGGACCATAAAGTCCATCCCCAGAATTGCATCCTGCCCGGCCACCTTACCTACCCAGGCGGTAAAGTAATACACCAAAGACCCAGCCAACGTAATCTTAAATCTTGTTCTGCCTTGGGTCATGTATGAACTTTCTCCAATGCCGATGCATTCCTGCCGCTTCGTCTCGTCAATTTCACACCCCACCTTACGAGCAAAGGTGGTGTCAACGATAGACACTTCTGCGCCAGAGACAAACAGCATGGTGGTCTTCTGGTTATTAATTTTACCATCCGCCTTGGCTTGCTTGAACCACTTATCCGGCGAATGGTATTTCCAATAACCTCGTGATTCGCCAGGTAACAGATTCAATTCCATAAGCACTTCAGACCGAGAATATTCGTCCGTTCGTATACTGCTCACCAGGAAGGGGTCAGCCGTGCTGCCCGGGGACCGGATGACGTAATCGTCAAACTTACATGTATTGTCGGTTACGCTTTGCTTTGCTTCTTGATTATCCTCCTTACTGACATATGCATAGATACTAACACTAGACCGCTCGGCTCGAACCAGATTCCAACCTGGCGAGCGATCTAGTTTAACATCTTTTCCACCCCGGGCGGCAACATTCCAGCATGCTTGGTCGGGACGTACCACTTCTTCATCTGGTTGTAGAATTCTTCAATGGGGCACAGTCCCGCCTCGTGCACCTCCCCGCAAGTCTTACACGTAAACAGGCAGTGTTCCGCCGGATGTCCTTTCCTCTCGCACTTCTTGCAGGTCAGCCGCTTCCAACAGCTCCGGTCGTCATGCTTGATTGACCCACAGTGGGTACATTTGCGCCTGGGGTAATCCTGGTCAGTTCGAGCCGGAAAACCCTTCGGCTGACCGGACCCGGCTGGCAGCCTGGATGGCTGACTGGCTTCTGCCGAGAAAAGGTACCGGTACTGCTCCTCCTCGGACTCGCCCCCAGATCGCTGATACTCCTCTTCCGAGCTGGTCGCGTCTGACTCTCGGGCGACCATGCGGACGGCTCGGGCCGTCCTGGTAGATGGCGGCCGGCCTCCTTGTTCCGCGTTGAATCGGGACTTGAAACGGCCGGTTCCAACTGCCGCCTTGGGGCCTCGCTTCTTCGCTCTTAGGTAGGTGCGCAACGTCAATTCCAGCTCCGTGGTGTTCTTCAATCGCAGTAACGCCAGCTGGTCCGCCAGCTCCCGATCGTCCAACGTGCCGATAAAATGTTCCACATGTTCACGAGCGGCTTCCGACCGGCTGGCATCTTCTTTAACCGGGATATTCGCCCTCATGCCAGCGACATTTTGGCGATGGAGATACTCCAGAGGGGTCTCATCCGCCCGCTTCTTGGTGTGGAAATATTGGCGCGCCGCCGACGTTCCAGATCCACAATATTGTTCTCCGAACGCTTCGGCCAATCCCTTCCAATTAACTCGGACTTCCCGGCTGAGTTGTTGGATCCAGTTTTTTGCCGGACCTTTCATCAAGTCTCCGAAGATCAGGCACTTCTCATAGTCCGACGTCCGGTCTCTGAGAAATGCCGACTTCGTCTTGCTCATCCATCCTCGGGCTTGGCCCTCGTCCGTGTCTCGTCCAGTGAAATCTTTCAGCTCGGACGTGGCAGACATTCGCACCCTCGTAATCGCCCCAGAGTCCGAATCAAACGCATGGGCAGAGGCCATGTTGGCTTGGCGGGCCATCCCCAGGTCCAGATTATCCGGCTCGTAATGGTACTTGACCAACTTGACGGATTCCATATCCACGTCGCTAAGAGACAGCTTCCTATTCGTTGGCCGCCGTCCGGTTCGGCGACCTGTCTGGCGGCTCGGCGGGGCGGCATGGGGTTCACTCTGCTTGGACTGCACCGACTCCATGTCTTCGTCACTCGGCTCCCTCGCATAGTACTGGACTGGCTCGGACGCCTGACTCCCACGACGAGCCGGCTGGTCCGGTGACTTCGGACTGCCGCGGCTGGCACTCAGCCGACGCTGCTCTTCCAAGTATCGTTCCATCATCGCCGAAAACATGTTATGCAGGTGATCGGTCACTTGAGGGCTCGCGTGGGGGTCGGCTCGCGGGGCGACTTGGGGGGCGGCCGGGCTGCCAGATCGACATTCTTTCTTAATCCGCCCGTCCACGTCTTCATCCTTCGGGTCTGGATCCGCCGTCGCCGTCCGGGTCTGTACGCTGTACTGACTGGCTTTCTTCCGCTCGGGCGTATCCGGATCTTCATGTCCTCCAAACCTCATGGCTGTCGCCACACGCGATGCTCCCTTTGGGCCAAGCGTCATACGCGAAGTACCCACCGAGGAGTCGGTTGAGTCCGCTTCCGAGGGGGCGGACTCGTACTGAGAAGAACCCGAGTGTATTCCGGCTAGTCTGCTTGCTGCCGGCGGCGTGGACGGCACCACTCCAGTCGTGCCTGTCATCTTCTTTGACGGAGAACAGCCCACTAACGGTATCAAGCGGTCGTGCAGTGCGCTGGATGCCTCCTTCAACTTGTCCACCTTCAGATCGAAAGCTCGTTCGGATCGAACACGCCGGTGTTAATGCCGGCTTGTTTGAGTTGATCGAATAGTCCTCTAATAAGGGACACGTGGCCGTCTGAGAGAGTTGGGGGAGAGACGGGACCTTTCAATCCGCCTAGGATCTTCGGCCGTGTTATTTTCAGCACCTTATCCGTCCGCAAGAACTGCCCCAACTCGTGAAGATGGAAAGCACGCTCCAAGTCTGTATCCGTTGATAGGCCGTCCTGCTTTTCTTCTTCTTCTTCGAAACGCGGCCTATCTTTGCGGGTCGGATAATCCGATTCCTGCCAATCCGGTCTCTTTAGGGGTAGGTGGGCCGGATCGCGACTTGGTCCCGATCCGGCCGGCTTCCCACTCCGGTCGTATCCGACTTCCGCTTCTTCTTTCTTAATTTTTTCTTCTTTTATATCCATAATATGCATTTGTTTGTTAGGATCATGGTCGAAACCATGATCCTTCCTCGGACTATGGCGACTTGCACCATAATCCGATCCGGCTCCAGCCGGGGTATAGCGGCCGGCACTACACTGAGTAGTACCGTAATCCGCCCCCGGCGGAGCCTCTAGGGGGGTAACTTCTTCTTTAATGTCAACCTCGAACTCCCCCAATCCGAGGCGACCATCGCATCCTTCCATCTTCAGCAGCATTGGGGGCGATATGTCTTCCCCCAATGCACCCGACACAACATCTTCAACAAATTTGACAGGTTTAGGTCTTTCGCCCGCTAGAGACTCGCGGTGATATCCAGGGTCACCAAGAGATCCGGGCACGCGCACCATTGTGGTGTAGTCGCTCTCAGAAATTCTTCCTGAGACGTGAACACCCACGGGGGCCCAGACGACTGACTGTCGGAGGGGGTACTCCGTCCATCCGAGTCATGATCCGATCCGGCATCCGGCCGGCTGGATCGGTCACTTCCATCCGCTTGATCGTGACGACTCGGGTGTTCCATGTTGAAAGCTCACCTTGTGTACCCGTCAGTACTGGCGGTTGCGCTCTCTTGGTAGACCCTAGGGCGAAAAGTGTAAAGTCCGTCGAATAAGGAGATGAGGGTTAGGACTAGGGGTAGCTCCTGGGCGGAAATCGTCACCGGGGAGCTCGACTGGCAATATACTTGAACTTTGTATACTGCGACGGCTGGACCGAGAATAATCGATCGGCCAGCCAAACCAATAATAATGAAGGGTAAATCCAAACGTGTACGTAAAGGGGAATCCAAATATAACTCCACAATCTTCCACAGAAGGCCAAAATGTTACCACTTCCCAAGACTTAATATACCGTGTTCAAAACACGGGCGACTTGAGGTGAGTATACGAAACGCCGCGACTCCCGGTCAGGGGACTTCCGGTGGGTTACCTTAACCTTCCCCGGGCAAACCAATAACAGCAAGAGGGGACCTTGTTAGCCCTCCGCTGTGAACCAATAAAAGTGACTTGTGTCTAAGAAAGCGAAACGTATACTGATTTATCCCTATATCCAATACTCCCTTTTGTGTAACCTACCCCAAATAGCCCGGCTGGACAGTCATGTGTCTTACCCGAAGTAGCCCGGTTAACTCCGATTTTGTGTACCAGCCCGACCGGTAGACCAACCCCAGATGGTACCAACCCTGCCGGTACACCCAACCCAAATGGTACCAGCCCGGCCGGTACATCGAACCCAGCCGGATCGGCCGGATGGCCATCCATCTGAACTCACTGGCCGCTGGCGTTAGCACTTCCTTGGCAGCTCCACGTCCGATCCGGGTGCCTCCTTCATCCACTAGAACACTCACCCTCCTTCAGGCCCCTTTCGCTCATACCTTCCAACCAATCCGCCCCTCGGCCGTCCGCCATCCGCGGTCGTCGCGTCCGCTTAGCCCGCTAGCCCAACTATCCACGTCTTCAGTCGCATTCGTCCGGCCTGATTCCAGGCCTGGCGCCGTCCGGCCGCTGGTAGATACATCCGGCGGCGGCCATCCGGTACCTATGCCCTTGGTCCACATTCTCGGCCAATCAGAATGCGCCCTCTGGAAAGTACTTCACAATCCATAAGTCACTTTACCACAAAAATAGAAGTCGCAAATCTAAAAGCACAAAATGCAGCACTACCAAGAAAAACCAGCAAGTGTAGCAACTGTTGGAAAAGCAGCGCGAGCTTACGTAGGTTGATTTGCAATATCTCTGAGACCTCTTAGCCAATATTTTTTATACTTCGATAGCCTAGCCCAAGACGAAAAGTACCGGATCTTGGAAGGTCAATTGTCAGCAGCTCAATCGCGTGTGGAGGAGACTCAGCAAGCTGAGAAGATTGCATCGCAACAATCTCGGTCGAAAGAGGTATGACTCCGCCCATTGGGTAGAAACTTTGGCGGATAAAAAAATGGTAGTTTTGGTTCTGGGTTCGCCTTAATCGCGCACTGGAAGAAGTCGAGAAATTGAATGCACAATTGCAGGACGAAGTACAGATGGTCACTAAAGCTGAGTATGATCAGGTCGTGCTTGACAACAAAAACCTCGATAAACAAAAGGTAAAGTAAAAAGCTTACATGCTGAACTAACCTACGATTGAATCTAGGGGGAGTTGCTGATGGCATTCAAAAAGCAGATGAAACTCATTGATGTGTTGAGACGCCAGCGCGTTCACATGGAGGTACAACTCAGTCATTATAACGTTATGCCAGAATGATTATTGACAGGACCTACTCGTCGGTTTTCGACCAGGCTGCCATGATGCTTTCGTTTACAGAGGCCAAGTTTAGCAAAACATTGGAACTAGGATGAGCTTAGGGTACTATCGCTTCAACTGCATCAGCTCTTGGTGTAAGACGAATTGAGCTTCAACGCGCTGAGCTTCGAGTGTTCGCGTCAATTCGATCTAGACAAGTTGATAAACGTCAGCTCATGTTATACAGAAATATTCCGTGTATTTTTTCTTACCTTTTTCTCGTTGAGATAATGATATGCCTGCCAATGTGACTCTTGCAATGCTTCAACTTGAGAGATGCTCAAGTTGCCGTTGGGCTCATGCTCACGGTCACTGGTCGATGATGCGATTAGGAACATCTCCACGTCAATTCCTAACTCAGCTGCAACGGGAAATGTTCGGTGGAAACTTTCATTCATCATACGGTAAGAGATGCTTGACGTCGTCCCATGATCGAAGCCAGTTTGATTGAGCTGCATTGCAGATGAACAAGCTTTTCGCGGGCTAGCACGACTTTGGCTTCCCCAGGAAACATTACAGGCAGGTGGTGAAGAAACCGGTGCTTTTGGGCAGTCAGAATTGACCGGGACGGAGAAATTGTCCGATTTGGACGATACTTTTGCATTCTTTACGCTGGTTTTGCTAGCAAAAGGTTTTTTGATCGTTTGTCTGGATGGCATGTCAACATTCTTGATTGTTGCTTCCTTACGACCTAAAGCACATGCGTTTATACATTCACTACGACGAAAAATGTGGCTATATGCAAACGTACGATTTTTCCTAGGAAGAACATCATGCCACGCGCTGTCTTCCTCTTCTAAGCTGCATTCGTCGATTCCAAACACAGTGATTTCATCATTGGATCGGGGGATTTCACTGGCTGAAGTTAGGAGGGAAGACTCAGTCATCGGCTTTTCAGACTGATGATCCGATTCTACCCTTTTATCGCCTGATGATTGCTTCAATTCCTGTCCTGCAGCCTTGCCTTTCTTCTTAATTTTTTTATGCTTCTTCTTAGTAGTTTTTATCACACCGCTCTGTTTATCATCCCATGCGGTTTTGGCTTCATCTGCTGCCAACTCCTGCTCCATCTTCGCACTTATTTGAGAAGCTTCCTTTTCGTGCTGATCCCATTTCTTACGTAACAGGTCTTCAATATGCTGCGACGCCATCCCTGAAATCCGCTTACTCAAATCCAAAGCTGTATGTCCTGCTGCATTCCGTAATGTAATGTTTAGGTTGCTTGCGTTTGTAATGAGAGACTCTACGGCAAAGGTGTTTTCGCTCAGCACTGCCAAGTGGAGTGCCGTGTTACCTCCCGCTTTCTCCACAATGTTAACGTCTGCTCCCTTCGCAAGAAGCATGTGTATAATACGTTCACTTTGCTTCATCATCTCTTCGATACTTAATGCCCCTGGACGTGGATCTTCACCAATGCGTGCAGCACACATGAGTGCGTTCAGTCCAGTCGCATTGGCTGCGCTCAGGCTAGAGCCCAGATCCAGCAGGTGTTGCACCGCCCTCATGTTCTTCGCCACACAGGCCATCATAAGCGCTGGATGAAACATTTTACATAGAACGTTAGATTTCGGCTTCTTTCCAATGAATGGGAAGGATCTACCAGTGTCTCCGTGGGAATTTGGCTGATCGACAATGTTTTGCAGCTTAGCTTTTCGCTCGGGGGTTTCTACTAACTCGTCCATCACTCGTGTCTAAACACATCGGCTGTAAGCAAACACTCGATGTGCAAATGTTGGTGCAGCAGCGTACGTTCTTGGACATGGCAGTCAGATGAAGCACAGTCGTCCGATTAGTGGTCGTTGCGCAATCGATTGCACTTGTTCGGTCCATAACGAATCCTACCAGGTCGTCACGTCCTATTATTTTGCAAAATTCGAGCACGAGATATAGGAATTCAGCTATGAGCCGCCACACAATATGGCCAAACTTTCCACTCTACCGCAGGCGCAGACACTCATGAGAATGCTCCAGCCCATGTCATTAGGATGGTTAAAGTCAATCTCTCTCTCATTGAAATATTTAACGCATTTTTCGTAATCAGCAAACTCTACGAGGCGGTGGGCAAAGGCTTGCGCCTTTGCCATGGCTAATAATTGACTGGCACAATGTACTGTATATGGGTACAAACATCCCTATTTAATTGACTGGCACAATGTACTGTATATGGGGTACAAACATCCCTATTTGTACCCCAAATGTGGTAAACAGTACAAGGCAATATGCAAGGTATGCGGAAATCGCTAATCGGTACTAAATGAATATATTTTTAAGAAATACCTAATCGAGTCAAAAAGAAAATTTTGAGGTTTAGGCCCAGTCTTAACCGAGCGCACGCGTCCCCTAACCCTTCACGGACGGGTTACAAAAGTGGGAAAACTCGCTCAAGAGTAATGCGGATTGGCCATTTATCAGCTCCTTCACACCAATGCGTCGAACGCCTCTTTTTGTACTTGTCATCTGACCAATCGCAGTGCGCCTAGCG
Source organism: Sclerospora graminicola (assembly GCA_001887855.2). Lineage (NCBI taxonomy): Eukaryota > Oomycota > Peronosporomycetes > Peronosporales > Peronosporaceae > Sclerospora > Sclerospora graminicola. Next base: position 16,018 of record MIQA02006531.1, read on the forward strand.
ACGCATGCGTCAATAACGCTTTAGTTTGAGAACGGGCCTTATTGGGGTTATGGGGGTCCCCGTGACCTCCGGCTTGTACATTCTTGTGTTGAGCGTACAGTAATTCGGTAATAAACCCCTTGACACGTGGGTGGGGTGTCAACATTACAGATTGGTGGTGTCCCACTCGATTCGTATGTCCCACTGGATCCGACTTTTACGGTACTAATCAGTACCCTGTTCACAAATAAATTGCTAATCGGTACCCAGATCCGCCCTTTTTGCCATCATCCTTGCTAATCGGTACCCTTCAAAAATGAGCGAAAAACAAATGCTGGTACTAATAATTGAACGACGCAAATGAGTACTGTTAAAGGCGAATAAATTCATTTGAGACTCATTCTTTTGCTTGTGCGGTCGCGGTTAGCCGGGTATGTACATAATGAAAAGCAAGAAGTATTTCAATTACTGAAATATTTGCGCTATCGGTAGAAAATGAGTTGTATTTTCTTTCGGTGCTCAAATGCGCTCCAGGACCTTACGACGGATCTTTTTTCCTTGGGGATATCCAGGGGCTATATACGCAGCGGTTTGTGTGCAACTTTAACGTGACATTGTCTGTACTAATTGCTGCGTTTTTAAAGGATGATTAGACATTTGCTAGTTACCCACAGTTGTAACCATCTTTTACGAATCTGTGGCACAACTCCTCCACCAAAAGGTTGGAGATACGTGCAATGTGTGGATAGTAAAACCCAGTCGCTTTAAGCATAAAGCCAACAGCAGCTAAATTTTGTTGCTACCAATAATTAAATATGGTGCAGCTGTTACGTGTAAGGTCGGTTTTGCTTTGATGTGTCGAGTACGGTGAGAAGGATGATAATCAATCGTTTCAATACTATTTATCTGGATAATCCGACATGCTGCACAACAAAGCACTTGTCGTGTTTAATGCAGATTACGCAAGCAGCGTTAAGACATCATGGAGGTTTGTGAAATAGTTCATTTCTATCTCACGGTTACCGATTAGCAAGGCTAATGGCAAAAAGAGCGGGCCTGGGTACCGATTAGCAATAATTATGTGAACAGGGTACTGATTAGTAATTGATGGTTAATTTAGGGTACCGATTAGCGATTTCCCCTATGCACATCATGACGTAACATTTTTACTTTACCTTGTATAGCGCATAGCAACTCATTAACTTGTACAAATAGCCTTTCAGCATTAAAGTGCACACCTTCACAATTGATTTTTTTTCCAAAAACTCAACGATCGTGCGCCTGATGAAGCGGAGAAGCTAGTACTATTGTGGTGGAGCCGATTTCCAAATCCATGACCGAAGTCGTGGGTGGAATCCGGATACCCACTGGCGACGACCAACTATCGGAGGGGGTACTCCGTCGATCCTGATCAGCATCAGAATCAGATGAATCACCATTGTGGTGACTGATCTGATCCTCCCGGTCATCTGGCCGGTCTTCATGCGCGTCAGGATCTATGTTTATCTTCATCTCACCTTGTGTACCCGTTGATCGGGGGTGGTTACACTCACTTAGGTGGACTCGGTGACGAAAACGATGATCTTGATCAGGTCGGAGGGGATGACCTTCTCGAGACGGGGGGTGTCCTCGGGTGGAAATCTTCACCGGAGAACGGGTTGGGGTCGATACTTATTCAGTATCTAGGCACTGATCAGGAAAGTTCGTCTGATCAGGCCAGCCAATGAGAGAGAGATATAACGAAACCAAGAAAACGCGAGCAACCCACGATCTTCCACAGTAATCCACAAACGTTATCTCCACAGAAACATTTACCAATATTATTAACGTGTTCCAAACACGTGCGCGTTGAGGGTGAGGTTCGATTACCTAAACCAAACCCGTCGGGGGCCTTCCGGTAAGCCAAAATGCGTCTAAGCGCGTCTTAACCGGGAAATAGTTGAGCAGGATGGGACTAATCAACCCTGTGCTCCCAATGACCGCACACGTGGCGGAGCGACTCTTTGCTTAGGGGGAAATCAAAACCTGTTATTATATATGCAATGTCCTATATTCCTGTGTACCGTACATCAACTCATGCCTGACTTATACTTCGAACCTATTTACTTCGTCGCACGGTTGCGTAGCACCACCTTGCCCATCCTGGCTGCACCTTCAAGCTGGTCTGTACCACTTATGCCCTGATCACGACCCGACTCTTCGAAAGATCTTCAACCCATCCCGATCTTCAACAAACGACCTTGAAACCACTTGAGACCTGCTCTTCAGCACTTGTCCACTTCGTATACAGTCCGACCAAACCGAGAACTTACTTGTCCTTGCATCTGAACGCTGATCAGAGGATGATCAGCCCTGATCACGATCGGCATAGTGATCAACCGAGTGATCAGGTGGTGATCAGGCTGATCAGCCCTTGATCACCTCGGGAACGCTCTGGGTCATCATCATCACGACTCAATTCATCTTCTAAACCACACTTCCGACCTTTATACCCCGTCAGGACAACCATATAACACCGATCTCGGCTGATCAGGCCTTGCCACGTCATCTTCGGACCAACCATAGGTTTTCATCACTCACACAACCTGTCACTCCACATGCCCGACTTCATTCCACATCTGATCTTCATTGCTCGGGCATAATAGGCTGATCAGGCCGTAACTTCGTGTCATGATCAACTTCAACCACTATACCATTCAGAGATCGGCTGGTCACCTGCCCTTGACACGTCATGTCAACAGTTACTCTTTTCTTATTACATCCACGGGAACTCCACTTAGTAACTGTAGTAACGATCGTGATCGTGATCGTGATCTCCATCATTCCGTCAGTGTCTGGGACTGGGCTTAACGACAATACTTGGCTGATTTCTCCACGTCGTGAATATCCGTTGTCCGCCACCTTTTCCTCTTAACTGTGATCAACCTTTTCCCACCCATCAACCGTCATATGTTGATGGGTGTTCTATCGTCACCAATCAACGGCCATGTGTGGTCCACTTCAGTCCCAATATTTTCCGATCGCTTTACCACAGCCGCCCCTGAGACTAACTGCAGCCGCACAACGACTGCAGTTCGACTCACTCACTTTTGAACTTCCTCTCTGGCGATCACCATGGCCGACGCGAGCCAATCTTCTCTTCCTTCTTCGTCTCCTTCGGCTTCCCGCCCGATCGCTTCTTCGCCTTCCGTTTCCAGCTCGGCTACTCCCGCGATCGCCCCGATCACGACTTCGGCGCCGATCACGACCAGCCTCATCCGTCCAACAACGGCTCTCGCTTCGTATCGACCGCCTTGGAATCCTCCCGCTCGACCTCCATCAGATCGCCCTCTCCGTTCCTTGGAGCAGCTCGCTCGCCTGATAGATGGATCGGGTCCATTCACGTTGGGGCCCGTGGAGGCTTGTCGGCTACGGTCGGAACTCCGAAGTGCAATTCCCGAGTTGGTTTCTCTGTATGATACCAACCGGGCACTTACCGCTGAGTTATCCGACCGTCGGATCGTTGCTGATTCCTTGGCACATGATTCCGCTGATCTGGCTGCCCAGCTATCGACTCTCCGGCTAGATCACGACCGACTTGGCCAAGACTTGCGAGGCATGACTGATCGCGTTCAGAGTTTGACGATGGAGCGTGATCAGTTGTCGGCTGACCTCGCTGCTCGACGACTTTCCAAGCCTTCGGACACCGTCGCCTCTTTGCAGTCGCTGATCGATTCGCTGACTATTACCATTCGCGATCAGGGTACGTTTATCTCATTCGCTTCTTCTGTAATCCGTATTTGACTCTCCATGTTTATTTCCAGATGAACGTATTGAGGCGATGAAAAACTCGATGGTCGAGATGGTGGATCATCTACAACGGCTCGATGATCACCGTCTCGACCGTGATCAGCTGCTGCACGACAAGATCTGCGCTGCCGAGGACGTAGAGCGTCGGGAGGTCGAGGCTCGCTATTCGGATGAGCAGGTCCAGCTCTTGGCCAAGCAGCTTTCCGATTCTCGCATCGGCCGCGCCGACATACAGAAAAGGTTGTGCGAGAGTCGGAAAGCGGCTGAAGATTGCCGGCGCGGGCTTAATCTTGCTCGGGTTAAACTTGAAACCCTAGAGCTTGATGATCGCGCCTGGCTTCAGCATAACGCCGACCTGAAAAACCTCGCGGTGCAGACTATGGATAGGTGGACCAAACCGGACACCGGTTCGGAGTCAGTTCGGACAGCCTTACAACGGCTTCCTGGGCTGATCAGCTCGTTTGCTTCATCTGTCACACCGCCACAGTCTCCAGAGTTTGCCCCGCCTTCGCCCGCGTCCTCCGTCGCTTCCTTGCCTGTTCGTAGTGCTGATCAGCCCGTGATCAGCACTTCAAAAGCTCCTGCGTCATTTCAATCTCGTTCACCGGCGACTCCAAGATCAGCGCCTTCGGCCTCGAGTTCTGGGAAGCGTAAGCAGACCAGCTCGTCGAAGCAAAAGATGATTCCCGCCAAGCGATCACGTCTTGTGATCGACTCGGATGACGAATCGACTGATCTGGACGAGAGGACGTTGTCTGTTCTGGCCCGATCGCGCAGCACTGATCGCCGTACGCAAGCACCGAGCTATTCAGGCGTAAATTCGTTGGCCCAGGCCGTTACTTTGCTGGAGTCAGATGACGACGATGACGATGATCTCGAGGAGGAACAACTGGCTCAAGCTGATCCTGGCATTCCTCCGACGGCCACTGGGGCAGCGATCGCCCCGCCGCTCAATTTCGCGGGCGTCTTCATCCCGGCGAAACAATCGTCGATCGGAGAAAACGACTACAGCTACAATCCGAACCAACCGTTCATGGATCTGTATGTCGTCATGCAGGGCAAGCCGACTTCCGCTCACATGGCAACACGGAAACCTTGGAGTGCTGATCAGGTCTGGGATCTGACGCCTCGGGTTCTTGAAGTGCGGCAGAAACTCGTCCCTCGCTTGTGGTCCCGCCCGCCAGGCTGGATCTTTCCGACCAGATCGCCGGCGCCCAAAGACAAGCAGTGGCAACCAAGGGTGCTGACCAGAGGTGCTATTGAGCTTCTGATCGATTCAGCACCCTGGGATGTCCTCCTGACACCTATGCCCGGGCTGGCGTTTCCTGATCACCCTTGGTTTGTCGAGCTGCAGGGACGCTTGGCTTTGTATTACCAGGAGCACGTGCAAGCAATATGGGAGGCGACTCACCATTTCCCGATCACGACGGCGATGCGCAAGGACGCGTGGATCGAGCATTACCATCATGCTCGCAAGCGTCGACGCACCAAAGCCGGGGCTGCTTGGGCCACGATCTGCGATTATATCGTCGACGGAATCCTGCACGGCGAGTGTGATCTGGACGTTTTCCTGTTCCCTGGCGTCCTGCATTTACCTGTTCGTCGAGCGGGATCGCGAGGACTCAAGGCTGACGGCGGGGATTGGTATCCCGGTTATGGGCATATAACTCCGGTCGCCACGCTGCGTGATTGCCTGATCTGGACCGATCAGCAGGAACCTTGGCGAAACCAGTTTCGATCAAGTCCCATGGATCATCCAGGGTACACGGTTTCTCGCCTGCGCACTAAGTATGGCCTGTGATCGTCGTGATAACCAACTTCTATTTCGTTTTCCATAATCACTAAATATTTCTTGATGATCTTCGCATTCCACCTTCGTATATCTTGTTCATGTCTCATTATCGCTTCCATCTTGTATGTCGATCGCTCTCATGCGTACAGGTATAATTCTTGAGTAATATATGTATGTATATGCATCCGTTTATTCCAAACCAGTCCAACCGCCCTGATCTCCACTTGCCCGATCATCATATTTGGCTGATCAGTCACAATGTGTCAACCCAGGCTATTGAGATTCCTGGTTACCCTCTTCATGGGTTTGCATCACTCCAAATCGATTCCGTCTCACCCGATCACGTTCAAATTCTCTTAATAAAGCTCCACAGTTCAGATCACGCTCATCTACCCACTCGGGATCGTCATAACCCTTCCAACGAACCAAGTATTCACGGTGGGTTCGGCCAAATCGGGTCCTCTTGCCTGATCGGGTATCCAAAACCTTCTCCACCTCGAATTCGTTCGGGTCCAACGCTCTTTCCCAACTGTCTTCGGGTAAGAGAGCTTCGTCAAAATCAAACCTTGGCTGATCATCGCATGACAGCCTGGTTTTAGGCCGATCAGGGTATTCTCGAACCAGTTTCAACTTCGACAAGTGAACAATCGGGAAAATTCCATAATCGGTACCTGCAGTAATCAGCCGAGCGGCATGATCACCGATCAGTTCGGCTATACGGAACGGTCCATGCCACAGATGTGCCAACTTCTTGGCATATCCTTCTTTCACGCGATCCAAGTAAAGCCAAACCCTTGATCCCGGCTCGATATTGTGCGAACCGGCCTGATCATTGTTCCGATCAGATCTTTCTTGGATAGCCCTCCGTAATCGTTCGTTGACTTGTTCCCGCGCATGTTGGTAGTGCCGCTGGAGTCCCATACGCCATCGACGAGCCCCGCGATCTCGACCTCGTGTGCATCCAACAGGGATCACCGACTCGATGGTAGATCGGGGGTCCCAACCATACGCCAGGTAGAATGGAGTATCTCCCCTGATCCGATCAAAAGAGGAATTCAACGCAAACACCAGTCTCTCCGCATATTCATCCCAATCTTGTTGCGCAGAGTCCGCGACATACATCTTGATAGCTCTCGTTAGCGTCTGCACCATCCGTTCGGCTTTACCATTCGCCTGTGGACGATACGCCATGGTCGCGCTCTGTTTCTGGCCAAGCATCTGATTAAACGATCGGAACACTTCGGCCATGAAACCCGGTTCGCGATCATGCCTGATCACTTCACTGGCTCCAAATCGTCGAAAAACACATTCTTCATAACTGCAAGCGACTTGTTGGGCTGTTCGGGTAGATCCCGCTTTCGCGATCACCAATCCCGTGAACAGATCAGTCCAGATCAGCAACTCTGTATTGCCCTTGAACGATTTTGGCAGGGACGGTATGTGATCCATCGCTATCACTTGGAAAGGGTAGGTCGCCTGGATATTTCCAGGTGATCTTCCCCGGATGTTTGGCATACCTTTTCCAGTTTCGCAATCCGTACATGTCCCAACAAACTTTTGTATACTTCGATATAATCCTCTCCAATGAAAATGTTTACGGATCCTGTGATACGTTCGACCTACGCCCTGGTGGCCACCCTCCAAACTAACATGATAATGGTGTAAGATATCAGCTTGTAAAGTCTCCGGGATCACGAGTCTTGCCGATCGGTCCAAATCTGCATCGGCCTGATCAGCTTGGACATAGTAAAACAATAGATCATTTTCGTCGATCTCGTAGTTAGACGCGATCTTGGCACAATCTTTTGCCTCACTCTGGCTCAACTTCTCCAGATCACCCTTTAGAAACGCCTTCAAATCAACGATCCATTTTTCCTCGTCTTGAGCCTTGAGAATTCTTTCGATTCGCATCTCCTGTACTATTTCTTCTGTCAGGCTTTCTTGAGAGAGTGATCTGTTGGGTGGTGATTTGGCTCGTGATCTCGTCATAATCAAGATCTGGGCTGCTTCCTTTTCATCTTCCACACGGATCAGCTCAGGCAGCCTATTGATCTCCACCAGTTCTTCCAGCAACGTTTGATCAGTAACTATTGATCCAGTCTGATCACGCATGGCCATAGTGGCTAGGTGATCTGCGCTCCGATTCCAAACACGTTTCACATGTAAAAGATCATGTCTTGGCCATTCACGTAAAGCTTTCATAACGCGGTCATTCAGTAGTTTCAAACGCGGCGCTTTACAATCGATCTCTCCAGTGATCTGCCGAATTATTAGGTTTGAATCTCCGCATATGATTACTCTTCCGATCTTTTGCTCTTGCAAGAGATCCAAACCTAGCAGCAGACCACGATATTCAGCCTCATTGACCGTGATACCTGGAGTATAATCTGACCCGGCCGAGATAACAGTCCATTCAGGCAGCTTCCATAACAGCGCACTATACGCCCCCACGCCTTTCTTCACACTCGCTGATCCGTCGAAACTTACAACGATCAGATCTTCCTCTGAGCCGACGATCGGTGGGGGTATAGTGATCGATTCACGTGGTTGCTTCCGAGGAGCGACCTCGATCAGGGCTTCATCGACTTCTGATCGGGGCGTGATGCTGGCTGCCAGCGTTCCAAGAATTTCTTCTTCGCCCTTGGTGCACTTAATGATCTCCAAAGTCCACTGAGATAACACCGCTGCCCATCGCCCCAGTCTTCCATCTAAACCACTCGCGGATAGTAACCACGCCAAACTAGATCGCTTGGATAATACCTTAATTGATCTAGTTACCAGCATAGAGTAGCAAACATCCAACACACGTAATAATGCTAGCACTTCCTTATCCACAATACCATAGTTAACTTCGTTCGGTTTTAATGTTCGGCTTGTGAACGTCACCGGGCAATAAACTCCATCGTGATCTTGGACCAGTGCGGCCGATATTGCCCATTTACTGGCATATAAGATCACCACGGGAATCTTCTCTGGATCGAAGTGTTTCAGTATCGGCGTCGAGATCATCTTCGCCTTTAACATACTGAAGGCTACCATAGCTCGATTCATGTGGTCTTCTGACCCTGGCATAGTTCGATCAATCGGTGATCCAGTCTTGAAATCCGTTTCAGTAGCTTCAACTTCGTGATCAGTCTCAATTGGTGATCCTCCTACCTGATCACGTTCTCGTAGCCCATGATAATCAACTTCCTTCAGTTCATATAGTATAGCGGCGTAAATCGAGAAGTCCTCGATAAATCTGCTATAATAATTCAGAGATCCGAGGAAGGATTGCATGGCCTTCAGTGATCGGGGAAAAGGTAAGTTGCTGAGAGCGGCCAGATCTTTTGGGTTTGCTTCCAAACCTTGGATCGATACGTTATGGCCGAGGTAAGCGACCTTGGGTTGACCCCAGAAACTCTTGACCACACTGATCGACAAATTCCAGCGCTCGCAGGTGTCTAGGAGTCGTTCGACCTTATCGCATAGCATATCCCAGGATGTTGCTGTGACCAAGATATCATCTATGTATGATCGCCTTCCCAATACTGATCGGCCCTGATCTTGGTCTGGCTCACCTTCCGTAAACACATCATGTAGATCAGTGGCTTCCCGATCAGCACTGATCTGGAAATACCCATAGAGAGCATTGTCGATCAGCCTCTGGTAGATCTGTGGGGCATTCTTTAATCCAAACGGCATCCGATTCCATTCAAAAAGCCCAAAAGGTGTAACGAAAGCCGAGATCTCTCGAGCGCGATCAGTCATCGAAACCACCCAGAAACCACTAGCCATATCCAGCGAACAAAACCATAAAACTTTATCCAGATCTTCTAATAAATCGTTGATCAGGGGCATCGGGTAGACCATCAACTTCGTGAGGCGATTCACCATTCTATAGTCGATACACAATCGAATATCAACCCCATTCTTCTTAATCACGATCACGATCGGTGATGCCCACTGCGATGTTGATGGTCGGATGATCTTTGTACTCAGCAAACCCTTGATCAAATCGGATAACTTCTCCCGGTATTGAGGTGCAACTTTACGACAACGCTGAGCGATCGGCCTCGCATTTCCCACGTCTATATCACAAACAGCTCCGAATGCGGCTGGGGGTAGGGCGTTACCTTTCCCCATCAGTAAGTGACGCCTCTTCCAGATGATCTTCTTTAGCTGATCGATCTGCTCGGGAGTGTTCACTTCGGGATCACCGACCTGTAGATCTTCCATGGTGACTTCTGGCATATTGGGCGATACTTCCGGTAAAACGGCCATCTGCTTCTCGATACCTTCAATGTACTGATCGCCACCTTCGTGTATACACACTTGCTCGTCCACCTGATCTGCCTTTTTCTGATCGGCGTCATCTTGAGTCGCTCCTTGTACGTCACTCGACTGATGGTTTACTTCGGGTTCACCCTCCTCTGTAATGACTTCGGCTGGTTCATCCTCCTTTTCCTTCTCATGATCGCGCCTGAACTCCTCACTGTCATTTCCGCTATCTGGATCCGTTGTTTTCGGTGAGCCGGGCCTAATTATACTCAATATCTGTGGACCTTCTTTGACCCGGCCTTCCCCTGTCGCTTCGATCGGTGGCCTCCTGATCAGCAGCTTGGTCGGCGTAGAATACTCCGGCTTCTCGACCATAGGTGAGGTATCTTCATCCGCTAAATCTTCGTCACTGATCATGTCCGTGGTGGCTTGATAAGCCAGATTCTGCCATTCAATGTATCTTCGTGATCCCACTGAAACATATCCGATCTGTCGAGGTACTTTCCCTTCAGGTAACCACATCCCTAAGATCATGTCTTCGTGGATGATCAGCGGCTGATCGGATATATTTGTGACCCTGATATAGCTTGATCGGCCGATACCTTTAACGAACGTTGGTACCCATCGTTCACCACGGGTCAGCCACAATTTCTGTTGCCGATCACTCGACCGAATCATGACATCGACTGATCGGGACACCCCAATGTTCTCGTACTGACCCATTTTTAACATCCGTACATGAGTACCATACAAAGGTCGTCGGCCAGATAACTGAATCTGCACTTCATCCGGCAGAGTCAGGGTTCCATGAGACAGGTCAAGTCGTATACCGGCTGGTACCATAAAATCCATCCCCAATATCGCGTCTTGACCGGCTAACCGGCCAACCCAAGCATTAAAATAGTAGACCAGGGATCCTGCCAGGGTGATCTTCACACGTGATCGTCCTTCCGTCATATATGAACTCTCGCCGATCCCAACACATTCTTGCCTCTGGGTACTGTCTATACGACATCCCACCTTACGAGCAAAGGCGGAGTCGATGATCGAGACTTCCGCCCCAGAGTCAAATAAAATAGTGGCTTTTTCATTGTTGATCTTTCCATTAGCTTTAGCCTGTTTAAACCACTTGTCGGGAGAGTGATACTTCCAGTATCCTCGGGATTCACCGGGCAGTAGATCCAACTCCATGATCACGTCCGATCGGGAATATTCATCCACTCTGAGACTGTAGATCGGACACCGATCGATGCAATTTGAATTAGAACATGTATTGTCGGTTATCTTCTTTTCCTCAAACTTATCTCCGCTACCGACATATGCATAAATGCAGAACGTAGATCGCTCGGCTCGAACCAGATTCCAACCTGGCGAGCGATCTAGTTTAACATCTTCTCAACATCTGGTGGGAGCATACCAGCATGTTTAGTCGGCACATACCACTTGCGCATCAGATTAAAAAATTCTTCAATAGGGCAGGCGCCGGCGTCATGAAGCTTCCCACAGGTCTTGCACACGAAAAAACAATGATCAGAAGGGTGACCTTTACGATCACATTTTCCACACGTAATTCTTTTCCAACAATCACGATCTCCATGTTTGGTCGACCCACAATGCACACATTTCTTACGAGATCGGTCCTGATCAGGTTGAATACCACCAGGTTTCCGTCCGTCCATGCCATTAGTCGATGATCTCGGGCGATACACTGGCTCCGTCGTAAAGATATGACGGTACTGTTCCTCGTCCGAGCTCAGACTCGACTGGCCACTTTCTTCTTCAGAACCCGAACTGTCTGATTCCTTCGCGATCATTCGAATCGCTCTGGCTGGTCGGGCTGCCGGTATCTTGCCCTGATCAGGGTGTGGCTTGGACCGGTACCGGTTCGATCCTACCTCGACCTTGGGCTGTCGACTCTTGGCCCGCTGCAGCGTCCTCAGAGTCAGTTCCAGTTGTTCTGAGTCCTTTATACGGAGCAGGGTTAGCTGATCAGCCAGATCGCGATTATCCAGAGTCCCAATGAAGTGTTCGACATGTTCACGGGCTATATCCGGGTGCCGTGGGTCCTTGATCGGCATTTTCGCGCGTAGACCAGCAACATTCAACCGATGTAAGTACTCGATCGGCGTCTCATCGGACCTTTTCTTCATGTGGTAGTACTGTCTAGCGACAGACACCCCCGAGTTGCAATATTGTTCTTCAAACTCTTCACACAAACGAGGCCACTTCAGACGCACTTCTCGACTCAGCTGTTTAAGCCAGTTCTTGGCCGGACCTTTCATTAGATCAGCGAAGATCAGGCATCTTTCACCTTCCGGTGTCTTGTCCCTCAGAAAAGCTGACTTAGTCCGACTTAACCAAGCTCTGGCCTGATCATCATCCATATCTTTGCCGGTGAAATCTTTCAATTCCGAGATCGCAGACATTCGCACTCGGGTGATCGTTCCGGATTCACTGTCAAATGCCTGCGCGGAGGCCATATTCGCCCTACGAGGCATCTCAATGTCCAGATCATCTGGATCGAAATGCTGACTGATCTCACCTTCTGACTCCATGTCCACATCACTCCGTGGGGGTGATCGGTGAAATCGACCTTGGTGATCGGCCTGGCATATCGAACGAACAATTCCGGCTGATCGGACTGATTCCATCTCCACGTCCACGGGTCTCTTGACCGGTTTCTCAGCGGACTGATTCATGTTCGATGCTGATCGCCATGGTTGTCCTTGTCCAGGTGTGTACTGAGGCAATCCATATTGTTCACCCACAAATCGGTTCATCATAGTCGCGAACATGGTTTTTAATTGCTCTGGGACCTCCGGCATGTTGGTATGACCAGTGTTGGAGGTCGGATTGGCCTGTGGCACTTCCTGAGCATCTTCGAAACTATCGTCCGATCCGACTCTACCAGGTTCAGGCTTTCTCTTCCTGTTCTGCGACTCGATCTTGGGGTCGATCTGCTGGATCCCTTTCGGGCCCAACGTCATACGTGTGATCCCAACCGAGGAGTCGGTGGAGGCCGCTCCAGATTGTGATGACGATTGATATATCGACTCAATATCCATAGGATACTCAACCAACTGTGATCGGTACGAAGGATCCGCGATAGGCGACTGAACCACTGGGTTCGCCCCTAGTAACGAGGCAAGGTGATCATACAGAGTTGTCATAGCTTCTCTGATCGTCTCTTGATCCAGATCGAATAGCATATTCGCGTCGAAGGCACCAGTAGTGAAGCCAACCTCGTCGATCTGCGCCAAGAGGTTCCTGATCAGATCAAGTTGACTGCCTGTGACCACCGGCCGGGTCGCTCGACCTTCAAGCTTCCCGATGATCTTAGGTTTAATGATCTTCATCACTCGGTTGGTAGCCAGGAACTTGTGAAACTCTCGAAGATAGAACAGTCGTTCCACATCTTGGACAGTGGTCTTCTCGGCTGGTTCGATCTTCTCTTCGTCTTCCTCGAAGATCTTCGGTTTAGGTTTCACATATTTTTAGGTGGATCGCAATGATCCGCCCCCATGTTTTTTCTGTCTTTTTCCATTTTCTTCTTATGCATAGGATCAAGGTTAACACCTCGATCCTTTCCTGGGTTATAGTCAACTTTACTATAACCCAGATCGGCCCCGATCGGGGCCACATGGGGAGTTATTTCATCTTTAATCTCGACCTGGCACTCCACCAGACCAGGTCGATCATCGCTTCCTTTAGAAATGGACAGCATCGGAGACGATACGCCTTCCTCCAATACACACGAAAAAGTTTCCTCCACTTTGATTTTCACATCTTTTTCATCATCAAAGGAATCACGGTGATATCCTGAGTCACCAAGTGACCCGGGCACGCGCACCAGTGTGGTGGAGCCGATTTCCAAATCCATGACCGAAGTCTTGGGTGGAATCCAGATACCCACTGGCCCGGACGACCAACTATCGGAGGGGGTACTCCGTCGATCCTGATCAGCATCAAAATCAGATGAATCACCATTGTGGTGACTGATCTGATCCTCCCGGTCATCTGGCCGGTCTTCATGCGCGTCAGGATCTATGTTTATCTTCATATCACCTTGTGTACCCGTTGATCGGGGGTGGTTACACTCACTTAGGTGGACTCGGTGACGAAAACGATGATCTTGATCAGGTCGGAGGGAATGACCTTCTCGAGACGGGGGTGTCCTCGGGTGGAAATCTTCACCGGAGAACGGGTTGGGGTCGATACTTAATCAGTATCTAGGCACTGATCAGGAAAATTCGTCTGATCAGGCCAGCCAATGAGAGAGAGATATAACGAAACCAAGAAAACGCGATCAAACCACGATCTTCCACAGTAATCCACAAACGTTATCTCCACAAAACCTTTACCAATATTAATAACGTGTTCCAAACACGTGCGCGTTGAGGGTGAGGTTCGATCACCTAAAACAAACCCGTCGGGGGTCTTCCGGCAAGCCAAAATGCGTCGAAGCGCGTCTTAACCGGGAATTAGCTGAGCAAGAGGGGACTAATCAACCCTGTGCTCCCAATGACCGCAACACGTGGCGGAGCGACTCTTTGCTTAAGGGGAAAATCAAAACCTGTTATTATATATGCAATGTCCTATACCTGTGTACCGTACACCAACTCATGCCTGACTTATACTTAGAACCTATTTACTTCGTCGCACGGTTGCGTAGCACCACCTTGCCCATCCTGGCTGCACCTTCAAGCTGATCTGTACCACTTCTGCCCTGATCACGACCCGACTCTCAGAAAGATCTTCAACCCATCCCGATCTTCAACAAACGACCTTGAAACCACTTGAGATCTGCTCTTCAACACTTGTCCACTTCGTATACAGCCCGACCAAACCGAAAACTTACTTGCCCTTGCATCTGAACGCTGATCAGAGGCTGATCAGCCCTGATCACGATCGGCATAGTGATCAGCCGAGTGATCAGGTGGTGATCAGGCCGATCAGCCGTTGATCACCTCGGGAACGCTCTGGGTCATCATTATCACGACTCAATTCATCTGCTAAGCCATACTTCCGACCTTTATACCCCGTCAGGGCAACCATATAACACCGATCTCGGCTAATCAGGCCTGATCAGGCCTTGCCACGTCATCTTCGGACAAACCCATAGGTTATCATCACTCACACAACCTGTCACTCCACATGCCCGACTTCATTCCACATCTAATCTTCATTGCTCGGGCATAATAGGCTGATCAGGCCGTAACTTCGTGTCATGATCAACTTCAACCACTATACCATTCAGAGATCGGCTGGTCACCTGCCCTTGATACGTCATGTCAACAGTTACTCTTTTCTTATTACATCCACGGGAACTCCACTTAGTAACTGTAGTAACGATCGTGATCGTGATCTCCATCATTCTGTCAGTGTCTGGGACTGGGCTTAACGACAGTACTTGGCTGATTTTTCCACATCGTGAATATCCGTTGTCCGCCACCTTTTCCTTTTACTGTGATCAGCCTTTTCCCACCCATCAACCGTCATATGTTGATGGGTGTTCTATCGTCACCAATCAACGGCCATGTGTGGTCCACTTCAGTCCCAATATTTTCCGATCGCTTTACCACACTTTAGCCTTTGCCTTGGCAACCTTCCTGGCATTCAGTGTTCCAAAGGATTCAACTTGAGCAGAAGCTGGGAGCACAGGAGTTGCAGGCTTAGAGACATCGTCGTTTCCATCTTGAACTACCGAATCCTCGATGGTGAGTCGGCGGACGTCGGTCGATGCAACAAAATCTTCTTCATCGTCGTCCAGTTCTTGATCCGGCTCCATATTTTCGTCCTGCAAGTCATTTTCGCCATCGTAGTTGGAATCCGAATCTGGGTCATCGTCGGTTTCTGAAACCATGTCTTCGTCATCGTCGTCAACGACTGGGTTGAGTTCGTAGTTGGGATCTTCAATAAATCGAAGCAGTTCTTTCCGTCGGGTATGCTTTGAATTCTGGTCCTTCAGACGTCATCAAAGTTGTCGGAGCGGTCAGGTCGAGGAAAATCGGATGAGGTTGGAGCTTGGGCTCATAACCTGTTGAAGTAAGCACGTTGCGCGTCGAAGTAGTGAAGGTAGAGGAAGAACTTGCTTGCAAGAAGGCAAAAATAATTATATTTTACTTTTATCATTGACACTAAGCATTATGTCTGTAGAGACATTCATGTAGAGTTCCTTTACCTCAGTAGAAACATTAGCACTTAATGTATATATGCACATATAAGTGCATGTGAAGCGGAATCAATGCCACTTATTCTCTTGTGTGTTAATTCTTCAAAGGGGGGTACCAAGGGTAATGCTTCTTTATTAGTTAAGAGAGGTAATTCTTATAAAGGGTAAATGTACTAAGACAACTTGAATTTGAAGTAAGTGCTTATAATTTTTGGATGCACAACAGTACATTACAAGTAGAAAAGCGAGCTATCATCACATCGTTGGGTGCGTCATGTCCTTAAGGAGGCCACAGGTGCCTGAACCAGATGAAGTGCGCTCCAATCGAATATGACCAGCCTCGCCCCATTCTTCACCCCACCAGTTGCGTACCTTGAAAGACGTCTCATCATAGCCCACAATGAGCACAGTGTGATCTACCGCAGAGGTGCCACAGCTAGACAAAATACCACCAGTGTACTGTTTCCAAGCTGCGTTACCCGCTGCAACCACCGCGACAACAGGTTGCGACTGAAGGGTCTCGATAAGCTCAGCCTCGTTGCCTTCGCGAAGCTTCTTGTATCCAGTGATACCGGTTTCCTTTCTCGAGCAACTAGCGCTGCAAGACTCAGAGCCGCCATTTAGTGAAGTGTACGGGTAAGACTTAGCTGAGCATAACCCGTTTTGTTGAATATACTCGAATGCATATTTTGCAGTACCACCATCACAGCCCATGTTGCGCAAATCACATTCTACCAGTTCTTGCTCTGAGTACTTTCGAATCCCATGTTCATCGCTTCGAATGCATTGCAGAGACTCCACCGCGGCAACGGAAGCAAACGCCCAACAGGAGCTACATTCACCTTGACTTTGAATTGAACGCATGCATCGAGAATCGGACCAGTCGACGGTTCGGCCGGCTCGTTTCTTACTTTCATGCGTTTGAACAGAAGCGCGTGACTGGGCTCGCAAAAACCGCGACTCAACTTGATTCGGATCCGCTAAACCTCTTGAAATTTGAGTTGGGTGCGCGGTGTCACCGGCACTAGCGAGAAATCGGGATTTTCCAGGGACTGGGGGAGGGTTCATCGCACCTACAGCGGGAGTAAATGCGTTGGGGGGTGCGGCAATGACAGTTTGGTGTATCCAATCTGGAGAAATTGGCGTTAGCTGGTTGACAGGAACGGTAATCGTCGTACCATCACCACCTGGAGGACTGGCAACGACGGTAAATGTTTTAGGAAATGGAGCTGCCACGACGGTTACACCAATACCATTACTTGGAACAGGGGGTGGACATGGGGGTACAGGGAAGGTGTTCGTCGTTGAGTCATTATTTTTGCTGCTTGGGGCTGGAGACGGGCTCAGATTTATTGGTGTAGCGTCGACATTGACGACCGTGACGGTGCGGGCTACCAAATCGACAGGTGGGTTGACAGGAGGACCGGCAACAATGGTACCTGTTCCAGGAAATGGAGCTGCCACGACGGTTACACCTATACCATCACTTGGAACACGGGGTGGACACTGGGGCACAGGATAGGTAACCGTGGGAAGCGGCGTCAAAACAACTGGAGTCACCGCACCGGGTGCTTTTGGGCTCTGTGCGACAGTGACGGTAGTAGCTAACATATCTGGAGTATATGGCATTGGATTCGGACTGACAAGAGAGGTAGTCGTCGTATCACTGAGAAATCGTTCAAAAATTGGACCGGAGGGGGGTCCGTATTGGGGTGTGGGTGGGGTTTTGGCCGGGGCTGGCGGTGGGATCTTGTGTGGAAAATACATTCCGTTTCCAGTCGGGGGGATTTCATAATAAGCCATTGTATCACCGCTACTAGCGAGAAATCGGGATTTTCCAGGGACTGGGGAAGGGTTCAAAGCGCCATCAGAATTACTTGCCACGGGTGCAGCAACAACAGTAATTGCGTGGAATGGTACGGGATTCGGAGCTGCAACAATAGTGATGGTATCGAACCGTGTTCCTCTCTTGGGAGTGGGAGTAGGATCAGTCCGTTTCGTCGTTGAGTTGCCATAGACGTACACGTTTCGAATCCTTAAAGCAAATTCCTCTTTGGTCAGAGCTGAAAACGGCGTCATGATCGAGAACTTAGCGTTCGGATTAGCGTCTTGCGCCTGTCGAACATCTTGTTTACTCATGAAGATTCGTTGACGTAGGTCTTCGTCAATTTCTTCGGGACTGAGATCTCGGGGAAAATTCGGCAGCCATGCATTGTTGCGCCAATAGGCGACTTTCCACCTTTTCATTTCGACATCGGTTTTCTCAAATTCGACGAGGTAGCGTTCGTAGTCGATACCATCGTGCAGCTGACGACCACCGACTGCTGCTATTGAGACAGCAAAAAGGCATGAAGCAACCACACAGGGTGTCTTCATCCAGAATGTAGTGCTTTTAATTGCTTGTTGA